>JAWUZG010000005.1:2895000-2905000 GCA_036785705.1 Acanthornis magna | reverse complement strand
ATTACTGCTACTGGAATCCTCTTCCAGAATCACCTTCATCTGATAGTTAGGAATCTTTTTCCAGTTTCATATCTATATTCCATCAAGAGCAGGTTATAGCCAATTTCTTTTGTGTCAGCATTGTACTTGCACTTAGAAACTGTCCCAATGCCTTTATTGACAGCAATCACACCCCTTCTGTGCCTCCATTTTGATATGCTAAATCTCCTTTTGTCTCCTCTCATCACAAAATGCTTCCTGGCCTCTTCCATCTCACCAGTGCTTCCCATGCAATGGCATTCGGCTTCCCATCTCTGACAAAATATCTCACCTGACTCATCTTAGGGGCATTTCTCCAGTTTCCTTGGTGTTCCAGAGCCATCCTTTCATCCATGTCTACTGCTACCAATGAGGTCACATTGCAACAGAAGTTATCGTTATTTCCTACGTGTGTGTCCTGATGCTTTTTCTTATTAAATTTCATTCCATGACTCCCATTTCAACCCCCAAGGCCACACACTTTCTTTCCTGTATATTCAGGTTCTCCTTGTTCGCTGGCAATGTCTCCAAACTTTGTCAACTCCAACATTTCATTAGCACATTCCTAATTTATGCTCCAAGGTCATTAATGAAAATGTTAAATAAGATGAGTCAGACTGATCCTTGACGAGCTCTGCTAATGAGCCCTTCTCCTGCCCTATGCTTCCCCTCTCACAATCCGTTGCTGTCTCCCCTTTTAGCCATTCCTCACCACTCTCACACGAAGCCCCATCTCTTCCCACTTAACTAGATGTTTCCCATGTGGCACTTTATCAAGTGCTTCACTGGTGTCCAGACAGATTAGATCTCCTGCAGTTCCTTTGTCCCAGGAATCAGTTATTTTACCAGAGAGAGATGTCATCTCACTCTGGCATGATATACCTTTTATAAATCCAGCTAGGATTTATCCCACTCACCATAAACTTCCCCACCTTTGTTTTTTCTAAAGAACATAACCCAAAGCCTTATAATAATATTGAAGTTGCATCAAGAAGCCTTTAGGTCCCTGGATTGCTCTTCCAGGCCCAAACAATATATATATTTGCTCTTCAGTTCCATCCTTTATCACCTGTTTGACATCCCTATTAAAATATTTGCTGTCATTCCCTATTTCTAGCACATCCCAAAGACCGGGGGAACCTCAATTCGCACGGAAGCGTGTGCCTTTTCTAATTATTCCATGAGTGCTTTGATTCAACACATTTTAACCTATAAATTACTCATTCACTGTGATTATTCATTCGAGGATTAGATATCTAAGATTTATTCTTCCAGCACCGCAATGAGCAAACCTACCATAAACCACATGGGTTTATTCCCCGAGTCGTTATTGTGCCCTCAGATTGTCTGCCCTGGCATCAGTGAGCTCTACCTGGAGCTGCTGTGTTTGCTTTGTTACAAAGGAGTTTAAGATACTGATCCACAAACCTGTGTTTGAAAGCCTGAAAATTATTTTCTAGGAAATATCCAGGGATAGGATAGACAGGAACAGGGGATGAAGTCCTCATGCAAAATGCAATGGAAAGGTAACATGTATCCAGTCAATCATAGAATCACAGAATGGCTTGGGTTGGAAGGGACCTTAAAGCTCGTCCAGTTCCGACCCTCTGCCATGGGCAGGGACACCTTGCACTAGACCAAGTTGCTTAGAGCCCCATCCAACCTGGCCTTGGACACTTCCAGGGATGGGGCAGCCACAGCTTCTCTGGGTACCTGTGCCAGGGCCTCACAACCCTCACAGGGAAGAATTTCTTCCAGATATCTAATCTAAACCTACTTTCTCTCAGTTTGAAGCCATTTTCCCTTGACCTGTCATTCCAGGCCCTTGTAAATAGTCTTTCTCCATATTCCTTGTAGGCTCCTTCAGGTACTGGAAGGCCACAATTTGATCACCCCAAAGTCTTCTCCAGGCTGAACAATCCCAATTCTCTCAGCCTTTCCTCATAGGAGAGGTGCTCCATCCCTCTAATCAGAATTTACTGAAACGATTATTTCTACTGTACAGCACTTAGTTTGTGAACAAAAACTGGTATTTTATTATTATTTTATTCTCATTAGAGAAGTAAAACAAAAATTAATCTTTTTCTCCTTCATACAAAGGAGGCAAAACCAGTATGAGTTTACTCCAGACAGGTAGGATTGGGATTATCCCAATTTGTTTTAATCTAGTTTCACCTGCAGTCTCACCTTCCTAGTGTGATCTTACCTTCTGTACCTTCACCACACCTCTGAGCACCCTGTCTCACGCTGTGAATGTCAGATGTCACCTCTGTCACACTGGAGAATGTGCCACTTACTGGGTGACAAAAGTCACCTCTCAGACCACAGCACCTACCAGTAATAACCTGAAAGAACTGACATAAGGATAACTTAAAATACAATAATTTGGGAATTCTCAGTCAAGTTTCTTCCTGAATATTAACTCATTCATTTGATGCTATTAAATAAACCCCCCAAAAAACAACATAAATCGGAAAGGTGAAAGCCATGAGAGAAAACAGCTTTCATATTCTCCATGCTATTTGCACTCCCTTACAAAGCAAAGTGCATGTATTGTACGTGGCAGCTTGTGTAAGGACAGGGACAATAGCTTTCCATGCACATTTTATCAGGATTAGAACTGCTGCGCCATATATAGAAATGTGTGATAAGTGCATTAGCAAAATTATAACTGTATTTTAATCACAGCATAACAACCTCACTGAAAGTCCCTCTACAAGGCAGGCAAACCCAATAATGCTCAAGTCTGAATCTGAATTTTGAGCCCTCCGTGAGTGTTTGAGTGGGTTCAAAATTAAGTAAAATGAGTTTATCTATCCCTATTTCTCTAATAATACTTAGCACTTAGCACTTTTCATCTTCAAAGCACTTTACAAACATTAACTAATTAACTATTAATTGGTAAATTTGAAAAGGTTGATAGGTGAGGTGAGTTTCGGATAAGACCCAGCAATACGGATGTTTAGTCTATCTGTGAATTACTTAATCATTAGTGAATCACAGAAATTAGAAATGAAAAAGACCTATAGGGTCACCCTGTCCAGCCTGCTGCCATTACAGGATTTTCCCTTACAATATATTCTCAAGTGCTTTGTCTAGTTTAATTAGAAATTATCCAAGCAATGGGGCTTCCACCATTTCCCTTGGGATATTCCTCCTTAGTCTAATGTATCTTTCTGTTAGGAGGTTATAATATTCAACATAAGTTTTTCATTGCCATTTCATCTCATCGTTTCTGCATATGCCCTCTCAGACCATTTCAAACAGTTCTTATACAGTTCGATTACACGCATAATTTTTTCCCTTTGCTCCTCCCTGGGTTGATCTGGCCCAGAGCCACCAGATACTGGAAAGAATATATTCCTGAAGAGCGAAAAAATAGCTTTTGTTGCTACTGGAGGCCAATTCCAACCTATACCCATTTTCTAGATGAAACCACCTCAAACTTGTTTCCCTCAGCCAAATGGATTCTGGACTTTGAGCACGGGTATCAGCCTGGGCCAAGCTCTCCCCCAGTAAAACCAGCATTTCTCCTTGTCCATATAATCCATGCAGACTGTAGATTGCTCAGAGCACCTAAAGTGATTCTCATGTGCTGTCCCTAAAGCCAACCATAGGGTTCTCTTCAGCATTACCCCCAGTTCTGCACTGAGCCTAAGCCGCCCTTCTTTCCGTTCAGAGAAACAAACTTCATTCCTTTCAACTAGGAGGTCCCAAAAGACAACCTTAAAGGAACTTGTTTCCAGGACAAACTGAGGCATGCTGCTGAGAATTAAAGCTGAGCTAGGGAATTAAACAAAACACCATGGTGTGAAAGGATACTTATATTCACAAGGTACCAAAAGATCTCGACTGAAATGATACCATGAAAAAATCACCACACCTCATAATTTTTTCACATCCTTATCAACATCTGGGATTCATGGCTTCTTTAGCTACTTCTGACACTAGATATGTTCTAATTTCTCTCTGTGCATCTCATTTTCCTGTCTGTCCCCTCCTAAAGGCCGTTTGCGAGCTTTTCCAAATCATGGACCAATATTGTTTTGGCTTCATGGTTGCCTTTCATCTTACACGCTCATATAGCTAGGGCCAGCCAGCTGGATCTGGATTCTCTTCCAGTCCCAGGTAACCCAGGGTTTCCCAATGCTTCCTCCATTGCTTCATCCATTTTCCATGCTGGAGAATCACAGGAAGACATAAGATGGGACTGTGTTAGTTGGTCTATTTAGAACTGTTATACAACAGATTTGTATTCCAGAAACAACATCACAGGACTTTACCAACTAGAAACAGGCCTGCTGACTTGCCAGGTAATCTATTCAATCTAAAACAAGGATGATTTGAATTTGGGGACCCCTTTTTTTTTTCTTTTCCTTAATTCCAAATGTAAAACCTTTACAGTGAAAATCTAAACAAGCTCCAGCTCTATAACGAACACAGACAAACATCTGTCACTCTTGTGATTTCCTTCCAGCCTATGATAACAGATCACTTCTGGCCAGTTTACTGCAACAAAAATAGAACTGGTTATTTAAAGTTCTGAAAATAAACAAGCAGAAGTAAATATACTTGACCTGAGACACTCAGATGAAAAGCTGGGTCAGGCTGTTTTAATTTGTTATGACCCAACAAAAGCTGATGAAAGCTTTTACAAGATTGCACTGAGGTCCTCACCTCTGGTAGAGTCTGGACCAGCTGTGGTACCTCAGAGCCAGCCTGATCAACTGGGCAGAGGGATGGAGACATGAATAGAACTCTTGAGAATGTGCCAACTCCTCCAGGAAAGAAAGCTCCATAGACATAAAGGAAAACCTAAAACTGTATCCTCAAAGGACTTTGAAAGTTCTCCTACATGTGCTGCAAGTCGCTTCCCTCCACCAGTGATTGTTAACAGCACTGTTAATAATTCCAAAAGTCTGCAACAACTTGAATCCAAACTTTGAAGGCTCTTTTTACTCTGGAGGAGATATAGTTTCGGTCCAGTAGAAAGGAAAAAACCAAACAAAACAAAACTGTGAGTTCTTCTACAAATGCAGACGGTTTCTTTTAATGATGTGCAAAACGGTGCGAGTTTGAAGAGGTATCAGCAATTGTGTAAATATTTTGTGGTCCTTGATTCAGATTTTTTACCCAGAGGACAATGTTTGTTTTGTAGAAGTCATCATCTGCCTATCATTTTTCCAGCTTTTGGTACTTAAAAAGTAGTCAATTCAACTTTTATTTTTCAAATCATAGAAAAAAATAAACATTCTCCTTTGTTGTGTGCCACAGAAGCACATAGTGAACAGTACTAAACACAGGCAATTCAACTGCAAGGTATTAGCATTTTTCATTCCTTAATTTGAGGGGGAACTACCTTGGAAAAAATAAATAAAAGAGCCTAAGAATCTATAGAATTAAACTTTGGTTCTTCTCTGCCAAAAAATTCTCCCTCACATCAGAAGTAAGATTTTATAAAGCGGTCAGTGATGAAAGGCCATTTCAGAAGGGGCTGTGCACAACCCACCTGAAAATGATGCTTCTTCCAGTATCATGCCAGGCATCTAGAAAAAGATGCAACCAAACCCGATGGATTCTTGTCTGCACAAGGAATCCCTTCTTTTCATGAGCCAGAACAGTCTAATGGCATTTTAGTCACATGTGAGTACAGGTGGCAGAGGCTGGCTGAGCTTTTTCAAACTGGTAACAGGGATAAAATTGCATTCATATATAATTAATGCATGCTCAGTCATTTTTGAAGAAAGATATTTTTCAGACAGACAGTTGAAGGTCTGAGTTTTGATTTTTGCTGGTACTAAAACATTTCCCAGAGACGTGTGTGTGAGGGAGAGAGAACTTACACATTATCCAAAATAAGAGAAAGACCACTTAAATGTCACTAAATGCATTTGAATAACATAATTTGACAAGTTGCCAAAAACCCCACAAACAGAAACTGCCAGCCCACCAAATACACAGGACATAGGAAGACGCTCACTCAGCCTTTCAATTCTCATAGGGACCCACCCGCTCTCAAAACCCAACTTCTCATTTGGTCAGCTCGCATGTAAATGGAATGAATCCTTCATGGAATCTTCACAACCCCATCTCACTGCTTGGCGCCATGGGGAGGGACCCCAGGGTCTGGGAGATGGAGAGGACAGCCACCACAGCAGCAGTGGTGGCATGGGTCAGGGTTGAGCTGTGCTAGAGGGTCACAGCACAGACGCTCACTCGGCGCCTCCTCACATTGCCACATCTATCGGTGGATGGGACCAGCTCCCTACATTTATTTT
Organism: Acanthornis magna; assembly: GCA_036785705.1. Taxonomy (NCBI): domain Eukaryota; kingdom Metazoa; phylum Chordata; class Aves; order Passeriformes; family Acanthizidae; genus Acanthornis; species Acanthornis magna. The sequence continues at coordinate 2,898,704 of JAWUZG010000005.1, read as the reverse complement.
TTTTCCTTTCCCTCCCCTGAAAATCAAAAAGCGGTTCATGAGTTGGTCGGGAGCCAGCAAAAATGAATAGTAATGAGCCAATTTCAATAGAAATAGGCTCATTACCATGCCAGCGGCTGATAAAACCAAATGCTCTCAATTCTCTCCAGCAAACGAGGAGCTGGAGGCAGCGTCCACCCTCCTGCCTGCAGGAAATAACTCACAATTTCAAAATTAAAAGAATCAAAATACAAGTTGGAGTTTATTCCTATGTTCATACCTCTGTCCCCCTGCAGGGTCCTTTCTAACCAGCTGGCAAAAAAGCTCAGATACCACTTAGAGTCTTTTTAGTGAAAAGAGGGAGAAAAAAAATTATATATTTTCTGTATGTTGTTCATTCCCTGAGTGGTAATGGGAAATCCTGTGTAAACTCCAGCAAAAGAGACAGTCTAAGGAGCTTCTTTGAATTCAGCACATTTCTCTGTGCACGACGGGAGACTACAGGTTTTCTTCAGTGTCAGAAACCTACTCGCAATTTCTCAATTGAAAAAAGAAAAAAAATACCAACATAACCCCAAAACCCTGTACCAGGCCTAAAACAAAACTCCAACCACGCAAACATAAACCTCTCAAGCCAAAACCCCTAAATTAAAGCCCTGAACCAAACAAAAGCACAAGCTTCTCAAGCCATGAAACCACTACAAAATGACAGGAAGATGTGGATAAACAAGTTAAGATGATTTTGGGAAAATAAAGAAACAGAAAAATGAATGCTCACACTCTTGATTTCCCCACCACCCAACAGTGGCAGGATATGAAGAGTGTGGCTGAAGAGCTAAAATCATTCCAATTTTCCCTCAGAAGGGATTTGAACGTGGGGACTATGGGCTGGAGAGTGTGTACTGGGTGTCAAAGAGCACCTGAGACATGGGGAGCTGAAACTATTAGTGATGGGGTTTGGCCCCAGGGGAGGGACAGACAGACAGACAGACACCAGAACACACATTCCCACACTGGCATGCTTTGCCAGTGAAAAATAGAGGAATTGCTCCCTACCCTCCTACCTTCAGAGGGGAAGAAACCTCAGCCAGATTTCAGGAGAAAGAACTCAATACTGTGGTAAAAAGGGGTATAAACACCTTCTGTGTAAACACTTCCTTTCAGATACATTTCTAAAGCAGAGTTTTGGTTTTTTTTTTAAACTAGAGGAAATAGCACAGCCTGCAACATTACCTGGCTGCAGAGATTTCACCCGTTTTCACATTTCAGTGCAGGTTTGATGTTTGGTTCTTACCCCCGTCCCACATCTCGTTCTCCCTGGCCATCCACCTGGTCAAGCCAACCACACTTAGCCTTCAAAAATTATTTTTTCCGTCTGCCATAAAATCTTGTGAGGCTTTTCCATTTTAGCAGCTTGAGAGTTTTAACTATCCCCGCTTTGCCCTGCCAGCCATTTAAGCCCTGAAACTACAAGGCGGCTGAATAGAGTACATCATCTGTAAACTCGCCATGCCTAGTCAGGGGATCTGGGGGGCTTTCTGCAGCACTGAAATAGAGCCTTTTAACACTGAACGGTGCAAATTGTCCACTGGGGACAACTTCAAATGTCTCTACAATGCATATTTCGCAGTGCTTACTGGCTGGCTCCGGCTGAGCTGCTACTACTTATTTAGAAGCCTACGAAAACTATTTTATAGATTTTGTTTTGCTAGAGTAAATATTAAGTTTTAAATACATTAAGAAAAATCAGGGCAGGAAGAGAAACAGATTAAATAAACCTTTCGGAGAGACTATTTACTTTGTATTTGTATTTTTTTTTAACGAACTCCTTTCCCTGAGGTCAGGACACTGACATTTTAGTACACACAGGCTTTAAAAATGAGAGCGCTCGCCCTCTCACATGAGCTTACTGAAGGCAGCTCCCCTTGTTAATATTAAACTTTTCTATCTGGTTATGACACTGGCTGATATAATAAAGCAGCGATAGTCTTATTATTCAAGCACTGCTGTGATAAATTATCTACACTAATTCTGGAGCCAAAGTTGTCTGGTTCCAGCTGGTGTTGCTTAGATCTGTCTTAAGTCATTAGGAATCATTGGAAAACTCTTTTTCAGAGTCCAGGTCTGACCCCTTCTTATCCCCGGAACATCTATGTGTGTGTGCTCACACACATACAAAGCTTGTCCTCGTTGCTAATCCACTTCAATTGAGATTTATTGAGAATATTTTGGCTTGTGGGGTATTTGTCCCCCTTAATCTCTTCTCTTTCCTTCCTGTTATCTGTAGAAGGTAGTGCTCCGTAACTCGGCGTCACTCACAGAGCAACTCTTCAAACACAGAAAGTAAAACAAGCTGCAAGTTGTTCAGGCAGAGGTACCCTTGTTTAACAATGGGATTTCAAAGCCGAGTCCAACAGGAATGACGATACAGCCTGGACTTTTCTCAGCCCCCCTCTGCAATGCTTCATACCATTTGTTCTTGTACACACACTGCAGACCCACACATAGGACAGCATTTACTTCTGGCCCCACCTGATGCAGACATTACTCAGAGAAGCTTTATAATTTGGCTGACAAACACAAACACTGAGCAGTGCTCTCCCTCCAAGCAAAGTATAAACCTCAACCACTCCACACTGTACAGGTCTTGTTCTTCAGGTGCGTTTGGTGTTGATGGAACCCGTGGTGACAGAAGGCTGGTCCCACGTGAGTTTAGATGTTTCTGTGCAACCTGCACATTGACATCTTGTCTTGCAAAGATGGGGTCTGTATAGACCCCTGGGATCACCGAACTCACCTCCCTGACAACATGGGATCATTGCCTGTTCCTCAGTGAATCACACGAGTCTGGCTTTAAACATCCCCTGGTCACAGCTCAGTCAAACTCGAGTCACTGGGTTCAGTACAATAGTAAATGTGTGAAGTCCCAGCCCAGGGTGCACACAGCAAGTCAGACCAGGTGATCCAAGGGCTCCTCTCAAGCTCCAAACCTCAGAGTGTACAAAGCAATGGAGCCTCCACCACTTCATCCCAGCAACAACTCAGCAACTTCAGATATCCCTCCATCAGGGAGTTTTCTTCTCCACATTTAGTAATTTCACCCGAATCTCTATAATTTACCTTCAATTTCCTTTCCCTCTTAGAGAAACTGTGTTCATGTCTTTATCAACCAGACCCTTCAACCTCTAACACCATCGACACAGAGCTCCAACATGTTTGAACTCTCCTTTTGCTGCCAGATCTCCCTGCAAGCTCCCATCACCCCAGGAAGATCCTAAGGCTTCACTTGAGCTCTAACTGTATTCTAGTGGCTGCAAGGTATTTCCATGCTAAGTCTCCCATTGTCATTAACTCATGTTTCTCATCTTTCAGTTCTCCCTGTATCATTCCCATATTTGCAGTCCCTCCCCATTTGATATAATTTGCAAGTATTTTCCTTATCCCAGATCATTAATGAAGATGTTAATTAACGCCAGAGCTCATGCTGTGGTAACTCACCAGTAGCCTCTTTGCAACTCCACATCTCTCTGCTCAGTTTTGCCTTTGTTTCTGGTGCCTCCGCTGGCATTGGGAGCACGTGGCAGAGCTCACACTCTAGCAAAACTCAGAGAGGTGGCACGAGCGTGATGGAGAAGGCCTTGGGGATGTCACCTCCTGCCATCACAGGCTCTCCTGTGAAGTCCCCTTGCTCTCCTCCTGCCCATCTGTAAAACAGGGCCCATCGG
>JAWUZG010000005.1:2870000-2890000 GCA_036785705.1 Acanthornis magna | reverse complement strand
GCTCTTTGGAGATAATTATAACTGATTCACCTCTGCCTTGCACTTGAAGCTGTCCTTTACACCTAACTCAAGGTGGGATTAAGAGTATGGGATGGATGTGTTGGCCCCTCCAGCCCACACTCCCAGACCCTCACAGCGTGAGCACCTCACCAGGACCCGCAGATGGACTCCAACATCCTCATTTTACCACTCTGTGCTCTCCCATTGACAGGAATCTCCAAAACCTGGCAGATATAAGCAGTTTCGTGTCTGCAAAACCTAGGCCTGATCCAAGCTTGGGCCTACGTCTTTTTATTGGTACAAAATGAACCATGGAGGAGAGGGGTATCTAAATGCTTTGTTCAGTGCTGTTCACAGCATTTTATGTATCAATGACCAACTTCTATTAGATGCTAGGAAAATTAACAGAGAGTAGAACATAAAAATCAACATATAGGTCAAAATCAGCTGCTGATTTGCAGCCCTTGTGGGGTGAGGCAGTGGGGCAGGGGCCTGAAAACAGGGCTGGCTAGGAGGAAACCACCTGATAAAGATCTTTAGCAGACAGTTAAACTTGGTTTCTTCGGCTGGTTAATTCCATAAGCCACCGACCCTCCCCGTGCGTTAGGAGCAGTTATCCAGAAAAAAAGTGGAATGATCTGTGATGTACCTGCAGGACACATTGCCTTCCACTGCCTAGCCCACCACGGTGTACTGGTATTTGCATGTGCAGCTCGCAACTGGGAGCCCAAATGCTCAATGACACTTTTGTATGAATGACACCATGGGAAAAAAAAATAAAATAAATTGTATCGCATTGTATTCCCAGCCATTGAGGGCTCTTTTGTTTAGTTTGATAATATTACATGTTTAATAAAACACTGTTGAATTTTGATTGCATCTTGTGAGCACAGTCCTTTATCCTTTCGCCAGCTGGCTGATACAAAGGCTTATTTTCTTTTTAAAGACATTTTAATTCCCAATCTCCAACTCTCACTCCCCGGATGAGTGGGAGCTGGGGGCGTGGAGGAGGCACAAAGCCCAGCCTAACACTGACCCCCTTCGGCCAGGCGCCGGGCGGGGTCAGCCTGGGATGCCCCTGGGACAAAAGGGGGGGCACACCAGGAACCAGACAGATGCAGGTGGGGGTGGGAGGGCATTGGTTGGGCTATTTATGCCTCGGTATGAGTAACAATGAGCAGGCTCAACGCTCAGCTAATTGCTTTGCACCAGCACGAGAGCAAGAAGAAACGCACGCTGCACGTACGGCCCCAGCTTTTCCTTGGGCTTTTTTACCCTCCAGTGGAAGCGATCAACAAGTTCACCTTGCATTAGGGCTGCATCGATCAGAGCTGATTAAATCCCAAACCGTGAAATATTTCATAAACTCTCCTTCATGATCAATTTATGTGGAAAGTCCCCATTTTCAGTGCTTCAAGATGCTCAGGCTGTTTCCAGCGGCTCCTTCAGCATCTGACGAGCTGAACTCTAAGCCATGGACACCTCATGCGCATCCAAGCACCAACACCTCCCTGAAGCCGTGTCTATAACCAAACAGTAAATTAAATCGTGCAGAGGCACAGGCCCTCATACTCCACCAGCTACACCATAAAAAAGGTTTAATTAATTCTGGTACCCTTTGGGGTTGGCCCAGTGGGGAATTATGAGCCAAAGTCCAGTCTTCTCACATCAAGAGAGCTCAACAACATAGGCAGAATCAGGTCCCTGGTGCCCATTTCCTAATCAGACTTGGCCAAAACCCAAAACTGTCCAGCTTGCAAACATGAGTAGACACTTCTTAATTTAAGGACCTAAAAAGGCTGCTCCACAAATAATTCCTCCCAAAAATCCCAGCAAGCCAAACACACAGAAAGAGCTTTCACAAAAATTTTCCTTAGATATGGGAAAAAATTGGTGAAACCAGGCCCTTCTCCACTTTCAGCTCTGCTCTGTCTCATCAGCCATGCATTCAAGACCCACATCTAGTATTTCTTGAGGTGAGAAAATACAAGTTTGTCTTGTGTTCACATAATGGTGTCTTAAAAAAATGTAGATTTGGAGGCAGAGATTATTTGTGGTGCTGTTGATATGTTGTTGCAATAGCAAAAGATGTACACAATATTTACACTGTATTTGACCACATAAAACATGTCGTATACAGACACAATTTTTCATTAGATGATAGAGAGCCAGAGGGCTCTTCATGCTGCCAGTGCTAGCGCTCCTGGTTTTTCCCTTATTTTTTACCTTCAAGAACAAATACAGTTTTAAACCATCATTACTGTATTTGGAACAGTTAATATTTCATATCGTGACATCGCTGCTCAGAGGTAACAGGTTTAGTTGATTACTATTTGTTTATAGTGCTGGAGAAACCTGCAATCATAGGGAACATAAAAGGATTGCAATTAGATCTATTGGTTGAGAGCTGCACTTCTCTGACCCACTGTAAAGTGCTTAGCACTATCAAAGAGATAATGCCTACTTGCAGCTGGCACATCTGTACATAATAACATGGGCTGCATTGACACAGCCACTAAAGACTGCCACTACCCTCTTTAACTAGCAGCAGAAAACAGATCATGCTTTTAAAGAGCGTATCAACAAAACCCCTTCCACGCTCCGCCAGAATTAGCGCACTCACCACTACCAGCGGCTTTTCCTTTTTGCTCCTGGGTCTTCACAAAATCCTGACAGAGACTTGAAACAAAAGGCCAGGGACACATCCGGGTTTGGCATCGTGGAGATTTGTCTGCAGCAGGGGTGAATTCAGCCCTCCTGACTCGCTGGGAAGCATTTCCCCAGGAAGGTAAATCCTTGCGCCAGGATTCCATAAGGAAACCTGCTTTGTTGTCATGGGGTGGGCAAAGCAGGGCCTGACCCCACGTCTGCTGAAGTCACAGAGACTCCAACCCCTGAAAATTTTCATTTTAATGGAGACTCTGAAGTAATTGCTTTACCTTACATACGAATTCAAATGTTACTCAAGTGTAAGACACACTTCAGGACGCACGAATATTTTTCTCTTCTCATGACCTGAATTTGCTGAATCTCATGCTGAATATCATGTATTTAGCACTACCTGGTTCATCCTCTCCTACTCCATTCACAGATTTTTTTTTAATTGCCATTTCGTTTTATGGAGGACTTCTCAGCCTTCCCCCTGCTGTGTTTACCGTCCCAAGGAGGACCACGTTTTTGGAACATAATTTTATTTACTAATGTCAAGATCCAGTAGGACAAGGCTTTGAGCAAATGCTCCTCAAGTGGATATATAACCCATCACAGAGGGGTTCCTTGGTTCCCACAGCACCAAGCCAAGCAGACATTTCAACCAACTGCAAAGTGATTCATGTAAAACTGATATAAAAGACTGCATACAATAAAGGAAAAACTTCAATAAAACCTGAGGAGCTCATCACCTTGTCCTAAGATCAAGGGTAATGGCATAACACACTGAAAAAGGGGATTGTACAATTATACGGCTGAAGAGAAGATCCCACCTCATCTTATGACAGAAGTAAAGGGCTCCCACTGTAAGGAAAATACAAAATTTTCATGAGAAATTGAGTTTAAGAGGTTGTAGAGTGGGGGGGTGGAAAAGAAGTGTTTGGATTTGACCTCCTCAAAATATTGGCTGGGATACGGTCAACACCTTTCATTTTGATTCTGTTTAAGGTGGGTTTTTTTCCCAGTTTACTAAACTCAATTTATACGTTACAATGTAACTCACAGATAGTGAAAATATTTTTACCATTCTTGTATTGTAATACTTTTATGTTGGGCCAAATTAGTTGGCTGTGACTATTTTGTTATGACTGAAAGACTCAAAAGCTGTGGAAAATTATACTTTTAGGTTATAATATGCAACAAATCTTCCAGTGGTGTAAGTGAAAACAAATCCAGGTCCTTTTTGTCTGAAATAAAAGTACACCAGAGCTACTTTAGGGCAGAGTGCTATGGGCTATATCATGCTCCGTGCACCACCATGATGGGAGCTGGAGAATCTCCTTCCTGGCATCTTGATGCTGCTTTGAAATGGAATTCCCAGCTCTCTCTAACCCATCTTGTTTTCAGACGCCGGGAGTTTTAAAGGAAGGAAGCAGTAAGTATCAGCTTTAGGGACTGGATCGTAACTGCTCTCTTAATTTGAATTTAAGGTCTGGAAATGTGATACTTTCCTTAAAAGTCACAGCTTCTGGAGTTCTGTGACTACAAACAACTTCAAATTTTTAATTGCAATTGTTGCTCATCCTCGTTATTTTCATTCCATTCATTCCTTTCAGGACTGAAAGGAAAATCTTGACAATAAATCCTAGAAAGGCCAACAAACAAAACTGATATAAAATAATCATTTTTTTCCACTTTTTAACTGGGGACAGCCGCACCAGACTCATTCAGGTCCAACCTAGCCCTTGGTGAGACTGAAGCAGACAAGACCAAGGGTTTCATGCATTGCACAAGGACACAGCCAGGGCTTTTTTTGCTTTGCCTCTCACTTGTGCCTCCCCAACATACAAAGAAAAGCCAGGGCCATTATCAGATCGTTTGTATTCCTTCCTCCGCCTCCCCTTATCTCTCTGCTGTATAACAGTACACGTGGGATCCTGTCACTCAGAATGTGTTGTTAGGATGCAAACACCAGCGTGATTGCCATGCAGAAATACCACTCCCTACCAGAGGAAGGATTCGCAGCAGAAATCATTGGGTCTGGTTTTGTTTATGTTGCAGCACTCCAATAAGTGGAGCAGCTGAGTGTTTATCCTGCTGCAAGGAAATTCATGTTGGTGTTTGTAATAAATGGTTTAGACTTTAAGGGATAAAAACAATTTAAAAATCTCTGGAAGAAAGGGAGGGAGAAATAGGAAAATATTTCAGCAAAGTTTTTCTGCATGTTTTTGCATTTTCCTTCTGCTTTCTTCTCCCGAGGGTCCCCAGTCATTGTTGCATCCTCAGCTACTGGTGCGGGATGTACCCATTCCCAGAGTGGTCCCAGGCTCACCCACCACCTCAACAAAGCCCAGACGATGAGGAACAAATGCAAGCACAGGACGGGAGTCACAAAGCCCACCAAAATCCCACACATCTCATTTCTGTGCTGTTCCAGGTCTCGAGGAAAAGTTCTCTATCATTTGCAGAGTTAAATTCCCATTCACAGACACATGAGTAAAAATCCCACCTAATTTCAAGCCATTTGCACTGTTTGTGCATGTCTGAAAATGAGTCTTTGCTCAATAGTATGCTTGGCAGGTTTCAAAAACTAAGGAAAAAAGTCACATTTCTAATACATTTGAAGCACATCAGCTCTAGTTACACAATATCATAAGCATCCAAACCCTTGAGCCTGCATGACTTTGTACTTGGGAGTTTGAAAATGCCTGACATGGGCATTTGGCATTTCTTGCGAGGATGAATTGCTTCAAAATTGGCTACCTGAGGTCTAAGCAATGAGACATGGTAATGATGCTGAAATGACGGTGGAAGGAGGGAATCTGTTAATGGCACTGGAGTGGGAACAATATTATTATTCTCATTGTTTCGATATCACCAGCACGTTATCCACAAAATGATGGAATATAATGAAGCGATTTATCGTCTGCAGACACATATTTTATAAAGGCTCAGAAAGAAAGAACAGACTTCTAAATTGCCTTGGCTATTCAAATTTAGACCAACACAAAACATACTAGAAATGACAGGAATTTTTACCCACTCTGAGACGACAGTGAGGATGCCCACAGATCCCATGAAAGGATTTGAGCTCTTCCCTTGTTAACTCTTCAGCAGAGTTCACATTTTCACAATACACATGAGCTTCCTTTGGACAAAACACGTGATTGTTCTTCCTCTTAAATCACGGAAAGATGGATTTTACTATAAATGCAAAACCCATGGATACAAAACTAACTCAAACTCGCCGTCTGAGAGAGTGACTCTGCAAGCTGTCCTGCAGAACGTGATTTTTTTAGCCCCAATTTCTGCACCACGTGTACCACACTTAGCCCCTCATCCAACACTATGTTCACCTGCCAAAGCGTTGTTTAAATTCATGCCAGCACCGATGTCTGCTATAGCTGTGGGACCTCACTTTGCTATTGAAAGAAGGATTATTGAAGGATGGATTTACTGGCTTTCTCCAATGGGACCTCCGTTTGGGGGAATCTCCTCTATGAAAATCGAAACCACAGGTTGCAAATGCCTCTGGGCAAGCCATGCCTGGTTTGCAAAGAGCCCTTGCGTTTCTTCAACATGCCAAAGGGATAAAATCCAGCCTAAGGAGCACATTACCTTGAAGAAGAAAACAGTAGCCAAGCACTTTGAAAAGCACGTGCATGTGTACTATGGAGAGATGGTATCAGCAGGTTATAGATTCCCTAATTCATAGAGTATCAAAGATCAATGAATTACTTAAAAGACAGCTATTTGCTGCCACTCTGATGGAGTTTCCCATCGTAGATTTTATTCACTAGTTTTCAGAAGGCTATAAAGTTCTTTCCCTTTTTCTTTCCATCTTTTTTTCTTTTTTTTTTTTTTCTTTTTTTTTTTTTTCTTTTTTTTTTTTTTTTAGTGGTAGGAGATATTCATTTAAATGAAAGAGGAGCCATGACTTTTTTCCATTGGTAATCTGGTCCATGTGTTCCCTGCAACTGAGCGTTTTCCGAAGGGCCTGACTGTCTGGGTTAATTGTTTAATGCTTTTAGTTAGAATTAAACTTTGCACCTGCTCTGACAGTGATAAATTAAATGTGCTCCTTTTCCAATACTGTTGCCCTCTTTAAGTAGAGACCAAGAAGTGTATCTCCCTTCTTTCCCAGCATTTGAGGAATCTGTGCTACACTTGAGTGTAAACCAGTATAATTTGTCACTAGAGCTAGCGCCAATTAAATTGATTGCGTTGGACTGAACTTTAGGACCTCTAATGCAAGCACTAAGGGAAAAATGGGCTTTTTTTCTGCCCATTTCCCCATGTGGCACTTAGACATAGCTCAACAGTGGAAGGCTTTCAAGGTTCAAAAGGGTTTTATTTTCAAAAGAAATGGGCATTGATCAGTTGCATTTAAAGGCAAAGATAATTCCAGAGCTTGAAGGCTGGATTTGTGTTTAAGGTCTAAATCTCTTTCTTTAACCTTGGGGGGCCAGTATAACATAAAAGCCACAAAGAGATTAAGATTACAAAGGGTTTGCAAGTGTAAATGATGCAGTGGTATTCTTCAAACACAACGCAGGCCCGCTTCACCACCACGGCCAGGGTCAGCATTTGATCTGTTGATTTTACACCTGTAAAAACAACTCGTGTTTATTTGTCACTTCGGTGTTATCTTGGCAAATGTTTGGGCGAGAGCACTCCGGCGATGAACTTGCTCATGCTGGGGAGTTCAAGCTCGCCTGCTTAAAGCTGATTGAAAAGTAAACACTCTAAAGGTCAGCCTGGCAGAGACAATACAAAAAGCCTTTTTCTTTGTCAGTGTAACGCAGCCCACGTGAAGGGTCGGAGCAGGACGTGCTGCTGTAGTCTTAAGTCAAGACGTAGGGCTTGAATGCCTCGGGAGCTCACTGGAGGGAGGGGAAGGCGCTCATTCATTATGCAGCCCACATAGGCCGCCTGCCTGGCACGACGCTGCCGTGCCAGCTGTAAATATGCAGCAAGGAATTACTCTTTGTATCTCCAGCCCTGTGGAGAATTCCCCCACTCACAGCCCTGAGATATCCCAGCCTGGGCAAGACATCCACCTAGGTCAAGGTGGTGGCAGCAGCAACCGCAGAGGAGCTCTCCTTGGTGTGGTGCCTTTCCATGGCTGGTCCAACAGCAGAGATACGCCAAAAAGTACCACTTTTAACCAGCAATTCAGAGGCAGTCACTAATTCACATCCCCTTGCACAAGGCATCCTCGCTTGTGAAGTCCCAGACACACTGGAGGGAAGCCCATGCCTCCCAAGAACTCTCTTTGCTTACAGAGGAAAAAAGTACCGACCGCTCCACTGTGCACCTGGGATCAGAATTTTGTAGCATGAAAGGAATGAGTCCCAAAGAAAATAATTTCTAGGATGGAGGTGGACAAGCCACGGACCACTGGTCAGGTTTATGCAGCATCATGTTAGACAAGGAAACTGTCCAGAGTTCTAAGACGGTTTTTAGATGATTTTTAAAAGTCCCTTCCAACCCAGACCATTCTGTGCTTCTGTGATTGGCATTAGATGAATTTGCACGTACATATGTCCGTGGAACAGGTATATAAAATGGTTCTACATGTATATAAGTGGTTGCACACGTGTATTGATTGGCATGTGCGCAGAGGGATCGACAACTGCTGTCACTTCTGTATGGACTCTCACCATACTGCCCCATCCAGATCCTGCTCCTTGAGACAACTGTATTTTTGCTTTCCAAGTTTAAGTGCAGTTCAGACACCGCCCCATCGAGGCTCTGACCTTCATGGTTGGTAACAGGCACAAACAAACAGCCGCCCACATGTGTAGGCTGCACATGGCTCCCCAGCACACCATTACCTTCAGCTCACAGCACAGGAGACACAGCCACAGACCAATGTGAAAATTAACAACCCCTAATCAGAACTCATCAGCTAAGTACAGGCACCTCGAGCTGGGTGCAGGTGCCCACACGCACATATGTGGGGACAGTGGGGATATGTCCATAGATGTATGAGGATCTATAGATCAGATGCCACTTGCTCCAGTGCATGATCTGGCTGGAAAACATTTGTTTTCACCTGCTACCCGAAAAGAGAAATGAGAAGTAACTATTTCAAAGCCACCAGGCTCTTTTTTTTTTTTCCTTTCCTTTTGTTTTTTTGAGAGACTTGTTTAAAACTCTGCAAAAGAAAGTAGATGCTGCACCAAGATAAATTGCACTTGAAGCCCACTCACAGGACAACTCATCAGTTAGCCTCGTACCGAAGCTATACGGTGTACCCAAACTAGAAATCAAGAAGTCATGCCTGGGAGCTCCAGCTGCCAAATTTACCAGCTAGAAAGAGTGCACTGTGGTTGACCAGCACAGTTGTGCTCCTCGGGAAGGGAGCAAAAGAAGGGCACTAAGGCCAGTATCATTCCCCAGGCTGGAAATTTAAGACACATGCAAAGCCGATTGCAGTTTTGTTGCTATTTTCAAAAGTACAAGTTGTTTCAACAGAAGCCTAATCTGTGTATGTCTGGAATAGGAATGAATGGATTAGCCTTTCAAACCCTTCAAGATCAGGTCAAGATCGTTCAAGCGAACCACAGCTACAGTAAAGTTGAATTCTGCATCCAGCAACTTGTATCACAAACAGAACATGGCTTATTGTAAAAAGTGTCCAGCGTCCCTGTGCTGCTTTGAGTAGTCTTTTGAGGATGACTAAGAATGGAAAAGATTAGTAAACAGTAATGTGTGTACCCAGATACACACCAGGCATTAGTCACTGAGTGCGGTACCTGCACGGACCGGCCAGGGATGGCTCCAGGCATTGTTTGAAAGTCCTCTCCTGATTACAGCCCAACAATGGCATTGTTTGGGTGGAACTGCAGGTATTTATGTTGGGCATTCAGCTTTTCCACTGTTCTTTGATTGGTTCTTTTCAACTGAGTCCCATTAAATTAAAGTTCCTTCGCCAAGCATATCAAAATAACACCTGAGAATTTTTCATAAGCGTTACTTGACCCAGCTGGTGCATTTTCATGTTTGAAAATGATTTTCACTCACAACAGGAATGGCTTCTTCTATTGTCAGGGAGTTGCTTTTGTTTCATTTGATGTCACTAACCAGATCAAACCTCAAGTGCCATTAAGATATTTGGCAGAGGTTCTCCAGATAGTGTATTTCTTTGGAGGGGTTAATGTGAAATATAGCCCTAATCTGAGTCAGGCAGAGAGAATGGGAATTTGGGTCACCCTCTCCTCACATGAGTCCCCAGACCATCAAGCAGTGAAGGCCAGAGCTGCCATGCACCCCAAAATCAGCAGAAAACAGAGTTCCCACCAGAGCCTCTTTCTCCAGAGGCACTCTCTCCACTTTCTCTCAGTGACACGAGAGCAGCATTTCTGTACTTCAAAATACAATTTATATTTTTGACTGAAAGAGAAAGGTCATTGAAAACAGTTAAGGAACTGGAGGGGAGGTTTCCAAGTGCATCAGAAAAATGTTTTACGTGGATGAAGATGGTGAAGTCACTAAAGCCTATGGAATACAACCAATTGTAGAATCTGGGCCTGGTCATGTTCCTCACCTTGGGGACAAACGTTGCTTTCTGTATATGTCTGCAACACACACATTTCCAAAAATGTGTAAAGGTCTGGCTCTGTATCCACAAGCAAACAAAGATTAACCACTTTGGGAAATTCATTACCCATTGCCCTGGGCAATCACCTCCCTGTCCCCACCACCATCTCCTGCTGTCTTCCTCCTAATGCAAACAAACCCAAACCCCTGTGTCTCTCCCTACTTGACTAAATCCAGTCTCATCCCACACATTTTCCTGCAGCAAACCATTCATTTTGACACATATCCATCCTAAATCCTATAATTCTTACATGAGGAACAAATTAGACTACAGCACATTTCCATTACTTGTGGTTCAGTCACGACAGACTTTCTCTCTCTCATGCTGCATTGCATCTTCCGCAATCAATTGGATCCAGTAGGTGCTGGATCTCCAAGACCCTGCCCCAAAACATCTCATATACCAAACAGAACAAAATCAAGAGGAAGCAGAGACCACACAAGTGATCTCCATTTCCTTGAAGGATCTCCCATGGGTCTAATATCCCTCCATATCTAGTACATAGTGAAGCAAATCACATTAGAGGCACTGGAGGCATTTACATAGGATTTTCTTTTCTTTTCCTAGTAGACAATTAGCAATGGGAAAGAGCCATCCTCATCCTCTGTCATGTTCATTTTATATAGAGGTTTTCATGAGAACGTAATTGCTGATATATTAATTGGGTGGGATATGCTCTAAAACCTAGAAAAATGTTGGAATGTTAACATTTAAAAAAAATCTTTGTCCCATACTCTGCATAAAAAACCTCACATTTTGAAACACTAACAACAGACATGAGCGACGCTGGTGTATAGCAAATATCTCCTAGGAATGTCCACTGAAATTTTGTTTTGTCAGTTTGGGCTGGCTTTGTGTCACCCTTGTTGTTTCCCTTGACTATCCCAATGCAAGAAGGCACCATCAGGGATTGCACCAAAAAAGAGAAAACTTCAAGCAGATGTGAGGCGTACTCACAGAAAGTTAAAATTCCATGCTGTAGTTTCCACGTTGGCCATTAAAACCAGTTTGAAAGAGTTCTATTCCTCCAACCAAACAGAAAAATGCCATGTGCCCCATCCAGCTTTGAAGACAACCTGCATTCTACTTTGACTCCATATGCAAACCTGAACTACTTATTAATTCAGCAACAGAGCCAATTGATAAATAATTTCAAATAAATAACTCACCTGACCAAGTTTGTATCCCGCCGATAACTGCACACAGAAAAGAGGCAAAGCAAGACCAGGACATGACAATGAATCATTTGTTGATCTCTAGCAGGCAAAGGCAGTAACTCTGGAGCCAAGGGGGCATTTTCCAGGCCCAGCCATGGCTCCAGACAAGGAGCAGGACACCTGCATGGCAGCAGTGCCCACCATCGGTCCCTCACACTGCCATAGTTAATATAGAAAAAACACAAGGAGAGGACCAACATCAGTGTCTGAGAAGATGGCCACAGCATGCTGAGGAAGGGAGATCATACCAAAACTAAGGTCTACCTCAATTTCTTCTATTCCAGTTTAGAGCCGTGGCCAGGAGGATCCACACCTTCTCCTCCACCTAAGGAGTGATCATCTATTACTCTCCACACCCATCCTCCTACATCTGCACTGTTTTTAACTGAACAAGCTGCTATAAGAGACAAGTCTGGAGAGAGGGACCCATACACCCCTACCCCAGGAAAAATTATGGTTCAGAAGAAACGTCCTGAGAGGCATTTTTGAACCGCCACATAAAATGACAGGCTTTGTTTAACCCGAATCTCAGTCCATGCTGTGGCACAAGTCACTCCACACAGCATTCCTGCCTTGCAAGGGTAACCTCAGCAAAGCCATAACTAATGCAAAACCTCTCTGCCTGTCTTGGGGCGAGCGAGCAGTTGACTGAGATTTCTCCTGTTGTCTTTGCCTTGATTGCAAATGAGAGACGTGGTAAGAAAAGTGATTATGCTTGAATTCAAGTGGCTGAACTTGTTGGTGGGGTGAGGTTTTTTTTTCCCTACTCTCTTACTTTTTAAAAAGACATCCCTTAGACAGCTGAGCTAATAGAGTCCAACATCTTTGATGATAGTGATGCTAACACTAGAAACAAATTATAGTGTTCAGAAAATTTGAAAGACTGAAAAGAAATGCAGAACGTGTAACACCAAATTTGCCTGTCAAGTACTTTTTTTTCCTTATTACTGCTTGTTTCATTTTATTTTATTCTTAAAACTGATGTTTCTGCAGCTATCTGACTCCCCATTGGAAATTCCAGGCTTGGAGAATACTGATTTGCAACTTCAATCAATGCCTGACAAATACAGTTCCCACTAAGTGAGAGCTGATCCATAACAGGTATTTCAAATTTTCAGAAGTCACAACATATCACCCTAAAGCAAAGCATTTCATTCACAGGACACACTCTTCTGAAACCAGCAAATACTTTTAATTTCTTTTTTTTTTTTTAAAGCATAAAGCCAACTTCATATTTCGACTGCAAGTAGCCACGTGCTTACACTGCCAGCATCACCTGGCCGAGCTCCTCAGGATTCAGCAGAAATTCCCTTAAACAAAACCAGCTGATAGTCTGGCTGAACGTTTGAACAGAACTCTGACTTTCCACATTTCTTTTGTGTACTATTTTTCTCAGAAAAGAAAAGAAAACCCCAAACCAGGCAGGTCCAAGCTTTCCTGCTCCACCAGATGACCTTTTCCCCTTGAAGATGGTGGAGGGAAAGTCCACCCACCTCCTCAGCAGGTGTAGGGCATGCAGTAACGTGTGCCCAGGTAATAAAAGCAGGGCAAGATCCAGGAGTTATGGATGTTGCTCGCTGGCTTTTCCTTTGTGCAGCAGCATCTGCATGGAAAAGGACTGCACAGAAAATGTGCACCTGGAGAGGCACCTTGGCAAAGATGCCACCAAAGAGGAGAAAGAAACACTGTGGGACATGTGTTCATCATGCCCTGAGGTAGGACAGAGGTTGTCCCACAAAGCTCCACTGTTCTTAAAGGAAATAATATTGGCATGAATGAGAGGATAGAAATAGATGATCTTTAAGGTCCCTTCTAACCCAAACCATTCTATGATTCTGTACTGCTTTGTCTGGGTTTGAATCAGCAGAAATGCTCTTTCTGCATTGAAGAAGTTATAATAGAACCTGGAAAGTTTATTTTATCTTGGTTTCATTTCATTGACACTCCGAGTGTTTAAAGCAGATCTGCCCTCCAACAATGCGACTGAAACAGTGCATAAATGAGAATTTCTGAGAAAAGGCATAAACAAGAATTGGCTGAGCCCTTCTAAATGTAGCCATGAATTACACCAAATTTAACGAAATTATACAGGGAGAATCAGGTGATCTCCCGGTTTTACATAGCTCTATAAACATCTTCTTCAGTTCTCTGGGTCTGTGTCGGTTTCTCACATCCTAAATTTCACATTGGCTTTCGAGTTCAAAAACAGAGCATAACTCAGCCCAAACAAGAGCACTTCCACCTGACTCTCTAACTCAGGCCAGATTAGCTTGAAAACTCAGCCCAGGTTCATCAAAAGGTTTGCAAAACCTCCACAAACCTGGACTGAGCTGGGGTGTGTAATGGGTTTCAGCTGCAAGGACTTTCTCCCGGTTTGGGGTTTGCTCACTGAAGTTTTCCCACAGTCCCCATTAGGGCTCAGATGGGAACTGCTGCTCCCCACCCACCTCTCTTATCTCTGCATCTCACAACTAATACTATTAAGCTAATGCATTTGCTTTGCTCTTCAGCCATGGGAAACAATCCTCCTCTTGTCCCTTTGATTTTAGTATTGAACATGAGAACACAAACCTAAATTTGAGGGTTGGAGTGTGTTGTACGGTGTTAACCTCAACCAGGACAGTCTCATGGATAACAAAGGGTAGTTTTAGAGCACACAGAACACTAAAATTTCTTATAGGATGAGAAAATTTGGTGTTTGATATTCACATTTAGCCTAAAGGTGCCTGGAATTTGGTAAGTTCACAACAATGGCAGTAAGAGTTGGTTTCACCTTTGGATCCTGGGTCTCTACACTCCCCAAGCACCTTTTCGAGGATAACTGTGCTTAGTGAGATTATGCTATATCTCATCTCTACCTCCCTGAGGGTGGGTGGTGCCACAGAGCAACAGAGAGAAATTAAGCCTGAGCAGAGCTGGCAGGAATTCCCAATTTCCATTCTGGTAGCCAGGCAAGTTCATTTGATGCTGCTCAGGGGGCTCAATGCAGCCATTTGGCACAGTGGCTCTGTGGCATTACCAGTGTGCCCTTCATGCCCGTGTTCTTCATGGTTACCAAAGGAAAATTTAACCCAACGCACCAAGTGACGCCAAAAGTGACACCAGCAGACCTGCAAATGGGTTTGAGCAATAGGAATCTACTGCAGGTCAAAAAAATGCACCAGGATTTTGGGGATGTACAAGACAACTCAGGCTTCCCTCCCTCCCTTGGCTGGATTTTTGCTAGCAACAGGCACCAAAAGCAGCAAAAACTTACTTGAGTTGCTACTTGTTCTAAGAAAAGTGGCTAGAAAAACAAATTAGGAATTAGGGGAGGGTTGCACAACAGGAATGGAAAAAGAACAAATTCAAGTCAAACCACAATCCAATAAAGAATTACCCCCTTCAGCAAATGATGTTGACGAGTAATTGCTAAAAACCCTGAAGTAATAATTCTTCCTGACGCTATTTTTTTAATTTGGTGGTGATTGCTCTGGGAATGGTTACACTTTCACTGAGATCAACATTCCAAAATCATCTTGGGTCTCTGCTGCAACGTGCAAGAGGCATCACCAGTACGTCTGACTCCTAAAAAGACCACGGGGTTCTATCCATGGCTTCACTTTAGAGCACAGTCCTAAAGTCTTTCAAAGACACCCAGCATGCCAGCTGCCTCTTTCCAGCTCTGGCAGCCACATCCCCAAGGTCCTTTGGGAAGAAAAGTCCAGTCCTGTGGTCCTTGCAGGTCAAGTGAAAACCCAAAGATGATATCTTGTCCTCCCACCAGGACATCACAAGATATTTTTGTAGAGCTTAAGGGACACAAAATTATCTAGGATAATCGGTTCTGAGAATCTGAATCAAAGCATTATGTTCATCCTTCTATTCACAAAGTTGCAATCAAGCTATAAAATAGGGAATAAAATTCTTTTTCACAGGAAAATAGAGTTTGTCCTCCTAGTGCTTCCCAGAATTTCAGAATAGCATTATTCTTCCTCACAGGGAAAGGAAGAGCTTACCTTTATCACTTTTCTGCAAGAGATTTCCTTAGGTCCACTTAAAAAAGATGCCACAATCTATCATGGGACTTGCTTAGGAACTTTAAATCAAACCAATTTTTCCAGTGCAAAAAGGTGTTCCTGTAAAACCAAAATTTTCCAGGAGAGAGTATTGATTTTTTTCTGGGAATATTCACATTACTATCAGGAAGCTGTTTTCCTCTGTGCCTGTTTAATCAGAAATATCCAAATGGTCAGAGTGACCCTGAAGGGTTCTACATTTCCAGTGCCTTTCCCATGGCAGGGCTTGTCTTGCTCCAAGCTCTCTCCCAGACTCCATACTCCTGATGCCACCATACAGCACCAA
This sequence comes from Acanthornis magna, assembly GCA_036785705.1. Taxonomy (NCBI): domain Eukaryota; kingdom Metazoa; phylum Chordata; class Aves; order Passeriformes; family Acanthizidae; genus Acanthornis; species Acanthornis magna. The sequence continues at coordinate 2,874,184 of JAWUZG010000005.1, read as the reverse complement.
TCTCTGAGCAGCATTTAGGATCAATCAGAGGCAATGTAAAAATGCCGGCACAAATTACTCTTTTTTTTTTTTTTTTTTTTTTTTTTTTTTTTTTTTTTCATTTTTTGTTCAAATTTGCATAATTTCTTCCGGAACAAAAAGTGCTGCATCTGTAAAATTATAAGGCTGGCCATTTCTGTGAGGTGGCCATTCCCATTTTTGTTCAGCCAAGTCTTTACTCCTTCTACTTTTGTTTTTTTATGATGCTCCTGAAGGTGAGTAGCTCTATCCCACAGACTCTGGTTGAGGTGGAGGACAGGTTTGGAATTCCTGCTTCTCCTTCCTACCTTTGCTCACTTTCTGGGCTGTTTGCACTCAGGGAATCACAGAGCAGTCTGGCTGTACTTAGCTAGGTACAAGAAATATATAAATGTTCCAACAAAAGGGCTGGAGCCAGTAAAAAACAAACCCATGCACGGTTCCTGCAGTGCAGAAACTCTAAATATTTCTGGCAGAATCCAGCTATTTATGCTTATCCTCTACTTTACTTGTTTTTACTTTTGTTCAGTAAAGTAAAGCCCAGACTAAATACAGGGACAATTAGACCTGGAAAATATTTAAACTATTTATTTATCTGCTATTTGGCCAACCTGAATGTTTAACATTGGATATTTTTAGCTGGAGACTCTTTTTCTCTTCCCTCCCTTGCACATCCCACGTGTTTGAGCAGTGAAGTTTCAGGGATCCATGGTCTTTTTCTGGAGGAGGGAGACTGACACTTAATACTTGGGGCAAGGTGAAACACTGGAACCTTCTCAGCACAAATGCAGAGGCAGCAGAAGCTGGGTTTCAGTGTGGTATGTAAATAGATATGTTAAATATATTAAATAAGATATATAAAATTACAGCCAAACAAGTCGGGTCACTCCCTCTGATGTCACCACACTCGAGACCCTTTCTTGGGAAATTTAGCTGTTCTTTTAGGATTTGTGAAATAGCCCGAGGTTCTGAGTGTTGCAGCAGGATTTTAAGAAAGGCCCAGGGTTTAGCACTCTATTGGAAATCAGGTGGGAGTTCCCAGTGGCTCCCAATGCCCTTGGCTGGGAGCCATCTGCGGCATGGGGCCAGGATGCCCAGGGAGATATTTCTGGAAAAACACCAGCAGTTCATGGAATAGTTCTCCCTCTTGACCTGCCTGTGGTCCCAGAGCTGCTGGAAGGCACTGTGGCACAAATGTGGGAGCACATCCAAGACCTCTCCAACCAGCTCCCCTCCCTCTATAGGCACAGAAGGGAGAGTATTGTTGAACGTGTTAAAAGGAAAAGAAAAAAAGATTGCTAAAAATGCAAATGGTTTTAAAGCTGTATAAATGTGAAATAAGATGTTCATTCCACGTTAAGCAGCCTGGACTTAGGGATAAAGTCCCTTAAATTGAGCAAACTCACTTGTCAAAGCAGCTCGCTGGCAGCCCTATCTGCCTGTAACATCTCAGGACGTCTGGTTACCTCAGACCTGCACCAGAAAGCTTTCCTAAAAACTCCCCAAGAGCTTCAAAATCTCCAGGGTTTGCAGTCCTAGCAGAACTTTGCAAATGCATCTTGAAATTAAAAGTTGAATATAACATGGGAGCTGACCTACTCAGACCCCCTTTTTTTTTTCTCCTTTCTCCTTTCCTTTTTCCTTTGCTTCTTAAAAACAAACCTTAAGACACTATTTGAAATTACCCACAAGTCAAATAGGATTGAACTCAGCCGTGAGTTCATTGCGTCCCAGGACTGAGGATTTTTCTGGATGGAGAAAAATTATCACTGCATTGAAATCATCAAACAAATCTATCTTTTTTTTTTTTTTTTTAAAGAAAATAATCAGCTGTCAACAAACAAAAAGATCTTCTTCAACAACTTATGGGAGGATGTGTCCAGAAGTTCATCCAAGTATTCATACAACTTTGGCTTTGTGGAGAAATAGCACAAAAGTGTTTCTTCCTGCCCATTCCCACCTCTCCCTGCCCTTTTCCTCCCTGCCCTGTTTGATGCTGCCAAGCCCTGCGCCACCGTTTGCTCTGGCTTTGAAAGGATGAGAAAGAGTTTTTAAGTTACAGAGACACTCCTGAATAAATTCTCCCTTGGGAAATAAAATCTGTGAGCAGCCACTCCATGTCACACGTGGTTTATGTGCTGCACGTGGAGCCAGGCTGGAGCCCAGGCCCTCGCAGATCTGCCTGTGCAAAGCCAGCCCAGGTAAAATCAATAAAGGGGAAAGAAAGAAAAGAGAGAAAATTATAGCAGATTCTGCTTGTAGTCAAACTCAGATAGATTTAAAAAAAAAAATCCCTCAATTGAATAGATTTTGGGGCCAAGACCAGATGCTCATAAAACTTTGATAACGATAGGATGAAATATGCGTGTGGGGGCTGGTTTGGTAACGTTTCCTTCACATTCACCCACTCCCTTCCTCTGCTGCCTCTTCCCAAACCAAAACATCCAAGTGGAGCTTTTCAACCCAGGGCAGGCTTCTGCCATCCTCCCACCCCCATTTGCTTTATTTTTTAAAAATTTTGAGAAGCTTGGACCTAAGCTGGTCTCACCAAGTCCTATGCCAAGGGTCCTCTCAGGACCACTCTGATAAAATGAACAGCAAGCACAGCCCACGTGCAGAAAGCAGGGGGGAGCTGGCAGCACTGGTCCAAGAGCAAAATTTTTCCATAACAAACAGTTCCTGGGGATGGATATCTCTTTAGTTTACTGGTTCCCAGACTACAGCATCTCCTTTCACAGCTCCTGTTCTGATGCGCACACAGATAATTAAGGCTCTGAGTGTCCTTCCTGCATCCCAGAATGCCACGGCCACAGGAGGAATGATGTGCGATTTGGAAAGCTGCAGTTTTTTTCTCTGCAGCACCACAATCCCAGAGGCTTGGTGGAGGACACAATGTCCAGCCTGGAGTAGCGCAGGTCTCCCTGGTGCTGCTGGCATCTCTGCCGTGCTGGTTGGCACTGGAAGTGACCTGCAACACCAGCCTGGGGGAGTTTGGGTCCAGCAGCTCCCCCGCTCTGAGTGGCCTTTCTACCAGACCAAGGTTTTCCCCCAAAACTTGGCCCAAGAACTCAGATCAGCATTCTCAAGGTTAGCTCAGAAAGATCATCCTGGCTCTAGACTTACACAAGCAGCTAAATTCACACAGCAACATGATTTTTCCCCCTCTATCCCCTACACAAAGTAAAATCCAGACATGGGAAATTGGGAAATGCCTACCTGCCTTTCCCTTTTCATGGTTCAGAGCTATAGCTTTTGTTTTCAGATTTGGCAATTTTGACAGTTAAAAATGCTTCTATCAATTGGGAGCAAAACCCAAAGAATTTTTCTTTTCTTTTTTTTTTTTTAATTCAGTAAACTGAAAACCCTCATAAATAGCTTCAGGTTGATGATGTATCGATTTTCTAAAATAATACTGATTATTTCAATAAAATTGAAATCAATTTTCAAATGCGAGTGTTTTCAGGAGCAGTCAGATTTAACAGCCTACACAACAGGCACGTGCTCACTCCATGGGACCCCTGAGAAAGGAGTCAGCAGCAAAGGTTTGCCACATTCCTCCAAGGAAGCCAGGCTGGAATGGGATGTCCTGTACATCCCAACACTCGTGCATGGCTCCAGCAAAGCAGTGTGGTCCTGTGACCAAGCTGGAATAACCAAGGGAACCTGAACCAACTCTCCTCTGCACTCTGGCTGTGGATGCTCCACATCCGAGTGGTCCCAACAGCCACTTTAGGTGGAAAACATCTCTTAAAGTGACAGAATAAATATCCAGGACTGAGCTGGAGAGTCACATTTTCCCCTGCAATGGGTCCAGTGCCTATGCACTTCCATGGGTGAATCTCCAACAGTGTTGGTGCGAGCTGGACATTCCCTCTCCCGCAGCAGCACCGACCGCTGCACGCCGGATCTGCTAATGGAAAGGTCACAAAGCAAATATTAGCCAAAGCAATCAAGAACGTCAAGCGGAAATTCCCTTGGGAACGTGTCCCCTTATACCCCAGAAATGCAGGTTGGCAACTTGTGACAGGTACAATCTGGCTCCCATATGTCTCGCGCGCGGAGCGGAGGAATGTGTATCCATGCTCCTTCCATCACTATAACAACATGTCAAAAGAGCCACCTCTCAGCAGGGAGGCACACAGAAACACCACAGAAAAGGGAAAAAA
>JAWUZG010000005.1:2802500-2865000 GCA_036785705.1 Acanthornis magna | reverse complement strand
CCTTCCAATAGGAATGAAAGGAGCAGGATTTCAAAGGTGGTTTAAATTTTGGAAGCAGACAAGTGCTTTGGATTGGATTTTGGGTTCCTTTTTTGTTCTGGAGTGGGTTGGATCCTTTCCACACAGCTAAGTGTGCAAAAAGGTTGAATTAAACCCTACAAAGGCCATCTCTGCATCTCCTGCACCTCAACATCTTTTAAATCTCCCAGTAATCTTGACATCAGACACTCACGCCCCAGTTCCACCAAAGCCAGTGCACATACAAGGACAACTCTGGGAATGAAACGAAAGGGCTTAGATGCCAAGGGGTGTTTGTTAAGGCACTGACTACTCAATCCAAGTCCAAACCCCAAGTTTTCGTCATACAAAAAGCCTTTAAAAAAATCACCCTGGTAGTCAAACATTTGGAGACGAGAACTCTTCTAAAGCAGCAGAGATAAGGCTTTATGCTTTCACCATGTGGACGCCACATTTCACAGGCTCCAGCCCATGCTGCCATTGGTGATTTATTGCTCAGTTAATGTCTTCTCCCCCAAAAGCTGGAATGAGACAATCCACAAGGAAACAGACACCCAGCTTCTCCTGCCTTCCCAGGGAATGCTCCCCATGCCCCTAGACAAGGGACCACCCCATGGTGGGCACACACCCAGCTCCTCAAGCTGGAGAAGGCACAGGACACAAGCGTCTCTCCACCTATTTAGGAGATTCATTTCAGGCAGCTTTTTCTTTAATTTTTTTTTTCCTTTTGAAATCAGGTCCTGCCTTTCTCCCTTTCAGTGCTTCAATAAAGTTATGTCTATAGCATAAAGAAGGAGGAGAGTGAATCTGTAAATGGTCTGGACCTTGCACTATATAAGGCATCAAGAAGTATTTTAACAGAGGTTTATCTTGCACACAGAACAAAACAAACCAATCCAGAGGCAACACACTGGGATCCTTTAAGTGAACTCTTTTTTTCCGCGCCCTCTCCGGCTCCTAAGAAATTACAGATTTAACCCCCAGTTTGGGGTAGTTTGACTCCCAAATACCCAACATACAATTCATGGATATCAGGAGGTACCAGTTTTCAAATATAAATGTGGTGTTTTCCAATCCAATATACAGTTTCCCCCCAAAACACAAGTTTTTCTACCAACTTTCATGCCCAGACACATGAATGTGTTCCCATTTGCTCCCAGTGTTCAAACAGAAAATGATTCCCACCAAATCTTATCCATGCCCAACATCCACATTTTGGCTGGAGTGGCACTGTCTTCCCCTTCAAAGTGTCCCCCGAAAATACTGCAAGGAGTTAACTGACGGAAGTTCTGGGGCAGAATGACGTTGCTGTATTTGGCAGCTTCTCCACTTGTAAACTGACTAGTTTGGCACAAAAAACCAAAAACAAACCATATATTAAGTTTCATCCTAAATATTAAAAATTAAAATGAAGGAGTCTTTTTAGCTATGGCATTGGTAGCTCTTTGTAATTAACCTATCCTCCTCCCCAGAGAAACTTGGGTTTAATTTAATTTTTAAGGGGATGAGTAGCATTATTTATTGGTGTCTTTCAGGAAGGCTGTGGGCAAACACACCAGCAGCAGCGGAAGGAGTCAGAAATTTTATTCTCGGTTTGTTTTTTTCCCTCATGCTGGTTTTAGAATCTGAAAGGTGGGAACTGGAATAATCAATAGGACACAATTTGAAAACAAAGATGCAAAGTGGGAAGGCCCAGGTACAAAAATAAAAAACAAAAAAAAGTGGAAGGAGCAGACTTTGAGGGATGAAAGCAAGGCCAACATGACAGGCAAAGATGTTGAACCAGATTGAACCACATCCTGAGATGTCAGGGTATACATGAGAGTGTGTAAGTCGCACATATTATCATATATCTGCATCTGCTGAGGACTGGACAGCTTGGGCCAAATTCTACGACCCCAGACAAGGATTATGAGGGCTCAGCACCTCCAAAAATTAAGTCTGATTTGAGGATTAAGCCACAGAAGGTGTAAAAGGCAGAATGTGAAGGCGCGGTGTTTCTGCTGCTCTTACAATGGGCTTTGCTTCCCAAGACTGCGATCCACAGTCCTGGCAGGAGCACTACAAACTCCATTTGGGAATGAGATTCTCATTCTGCACTATCTGACCAGGACTGAGAAGGGCACAACCAACAGCCCCAAAACACATTGAATGCAGCACTGCGAAACGAATGCGAGGATTCTTTCAACACTTCTATTTTGACGTTTCCTCACAAATAGGTGCCTGCATTTGTGCCATGCCAAAGGAGAACCACAGAGGATTTTTTCGCCTCTTGTGGAGCGAGATAAGAGCTGAATCGAGCAGATGTTTTGCAGGAAACCTCAATTTATGACTTAGGCAAAACCTTGCACAAGGCAACCACAATGCCTCGTGTTTGTTGAAAGGGCCGGAGCAGGGATCTCCTCTGGTTTGCAGATTTTTATAGACAGCTCTCCTCATCAGGCCATGATATTTATAGAAGACTTGCACCCAGAGAACGAGCCAAATGGGAAAAACAGGCTCCCCTTTTTTTTTTTTTTTTTTGCAGGTGCTATAATTGTGCCTGCGAGTGCTGCCACTGACACTTCTAACTTCTAATTAGACTTACAAATCAAGCTCTGGGATGCCAACATGGTTTCCCGGCCTGGAAGAGCGGTTTCACTCACCGCATTTCATGCTCAGACCCATTGGGATGGGATCATGGTGGCAAGGCAAGACATCTGGGCAGGGATTCCTGTGGAGCCAGGAGCTTTATAGGGTCAGGAACGCGTCTGTGGCACTACAGCACCTGCAAAGCCCAGTGCAGAAGCTGGGGTGCCCAAGTCCGCGTTCCTTTGGGGAATCCACAGCCCTGCTACTGCACAAGTCAGGTTGCACCATCCCTCACTCAGATATCTGAGCATCCACAGCTCCCACTTAACCCAGAGCCTGCTTGGCCTCTGCAGGGCTGGGTCTGGTGATCAAACAAAAGAAAAAACATGCTCAGTCAGACCAAGGGGAAGGTTTCAAGCAATTCTTCCTCTGGAAGTGAAAATATCCAGAAATAGACTCTTAAAACTAACACAACTTACTCAGTGTAAATATTATGTTTCCAAGGTCCAAGTGTGGAACATTCAACTTTATGCTGTTTCCATTTTTTTAAATACATGCATATTTATAAAATATTCTATATTCTCGAGCATCCCAATCTCACCATGGTGCACAGCCACAGAGCGGTTATCAATGTCATAAATAAAGAAAACACCAAACATGGTGAAATCAAAAGGTCACTTGCATAACTGTCAGGGAAAGCAGTGGTGAAATGATTTACAGACACAGGAAATATAATTCGGCAGCGAGGAATTCCTTTGGCAGTTAATGGAATTAATTCAGTGCAGCCCATCGCTGGTTTAGAGAGGGAGCCCTGAGTGAAAAACAACTCTTTGGGAAGACTGATTCAAGGCCATGAGCAACTTGGGAGTGCCTTCAATGGCCAACCACAACCTCTGCCTTCAGGAATGAGGCGGAGATGTGAGCCCAGAGCTGAGGGATGCTTCCGATGCTTCCAAGCATCCCTCACTCCCCATCAGCAGCTCCCAAGCGGCAATGGGTACTACGAATCCCATCACATCACCCAGAGGCACCTACATGGCATCCCTGGCAAGGCTGTTTCTGGAATAATCCAATTGTTAAGCCATTAAAAGGCCCACGTACAGCAGGGGGGAAAAAAAACCTGAGTGCTTTAAATACTAATAGTTTAATAGTTCTTTCATTTAAAGCCCTATCTTTAAGTGCGTTACAATGTGTCATTTTATGCATGTCCTGTAGTCAAATTACAAACCCGTGTGTGAGCGCAGGCTTAAGTGGCATTTAAAAATAGCCCTGGCTATTACTGCTAGCACATAATAAATTAATGATGGAGCATTTAGCTCTGCCTACAACCCCACAACCTTGTTCCTGAGCAAGCGGGACACAGGCTGCAAATGATGCCTGCGAGTCCCCGGGGAGAGCGGGCTCCCGAAATTGGGAGCCTGGCCCCAAAACCCCTACTTTGGCCAAAGTACTAAGCCCGGGAGGGCAGAGAGGGACCTCACCTGCATGCCCACCCTCCTCGAGCCACCCTCCCGTGCAGCGACACCCATCATCTGACTTTAGCTTTATTTTTCTCCCCTCCTTGCTCTCAGCTTTGAATGGCAATTAGGAAAAGGTTAACCGAGTGCCTTTCTCCCAGGAATCCTCTTCCTCCTTTCAAAATAACAGCGTTAGCAAAAGAAAATCCCAGATTAGGCTAACAGGTAGGAGCGTGGTGCAGCCCTGGGAGATGCTGTTGGAAGTGGGGAGATTGGGAGAATCATCCCAGCGGGAGACTAATACTCATCATTCGGAGCTGCAGCTGAGGCCCATTTGAGTGACAGGCAGCCGGGAGCTGAAAGAGCCGCTCATATCCCACAACTGCTGGCATGCAGACTTGAAAGAGATTTATTTCAGGATAATTAGCTGGGAGTATTAAAGGTGGCAGGAAAGATCTGCAATTACTGTTTAGCAAACAGAATGGAGGCAAAAAAAAAAAAAAAAAAAAAAAAAAAAGGAAAAAAAAGGGGGGGTGGGGGGGAGCCGAAAATGAAATTAAAACCCCCAAATATTTCTCTACTTGAAAGTTGTTAAATAATTGAAAGAGTTCAAAGCAACTTTATTGTATTCAAAGTAGGGAAATTTGGGTGGGGGCGAGGGGGAAGAGAGAGCTCCATCTTATGCTATCAGCTAAGTCTTTTCCAAGATTTTCCCTTTGCAAAGGTGAAATTTCCCAATTCATGAGGCAAAGAGGACCTATCTCCACTTTATTGCCTATTTGCACACTCCTTGGGCATCACCAAAACGTTTGCACTGGAAATATGCATTTTTTGAACTAGGAAAAGAAAACAAAAAACCAAAAAAATATATATATATTTACACACTCAACAGTCAAGAGTTTTGAAGTGGAGTTTTAAGGTTATTTCCTTCCTGCTGCTCTTTTCCAGGGCTGACAAATTTCCCCCTTTCCAGCAAAGGAGATGTGTTTTACAGTTCATTTAAGAAGGTGGGGACTGCTGGTAGCAATAAATGTTCTAAAAGAGAGGCACACCAGAGTAAGTTTTGGGAGAGAAGGAGATCGAATATATGGAGAATTGTTATTGCAGTTTTCCACAGAATCGTAGACTGATTTGGATTGAAAGGGACCTTAAAGATCATCTTCCAAACTCCCTGCCATGGGCAGGAGGGTTATGGAAATAACAACACAGGTGCTGTCTACATTTTTTATGGTGGGGGGATCTGCTGCTTATAAAAAAAAAAAAAAAAAAAAAAAAAAAAAAAAAGGAAAGAAATGGGATTTTCCTTGTGGAAATGAGGCTGACTTCAAAACTCAACCAAAGCTTAGGAATGACCACCTCCAGCCTGATTCAATATTTCCTTACATCAGCTGGAAGAAGCTTTATTCAGCTCCATCCACGTCCCCTGGCAGCCGCTGGCATCACACATGAGCTCCTCTGTGCCAAATATAAATAAAGTTCACCCGACACACAGAGCCTCAAAGCATCCAAGATTTTCATCAGGCTTCAAGACTCATTGTTGCCGAGCCTCACGCTGCTCTTTCAAAACAAGGAGCCTTTTCTGCATTCTGCTCAATGATCTACAGTCCTCCAAAATCATCTATTTATTTATGCTCTATTCTGGGATTTGCCCTCCGCAATAAAAAAACAACACTGCTTGAATTGTGTGGAAATACCAGGCTTGCTTGGCCCACTTTGGGGAGGTTAGATAAAGACTGGGAAAGGCAAAGTGATTTTTAGTTGCCCAGCACCAGGCCCACGGGGGAAGAAAAGGAAAAGCCAAATAAAGGGACCTCGCTGCCAGACCAGTGCTTGCTATACACAACAGCACATTAGGGCTAAGAAAAAGGGCGAAATCAGAGTATATTAGGTAAACTCGATTGGGTTTGTTTTTCTTTTTAATTAAAAAAAAGAAAGCCCAAAAATAGCCAAAAATCCACTTCACTAAATGCATTAATTTCAACGTGACTTTCACAGGGAAAAGCTTCTCAGCTCTAGATGAAGCTTCTGACCCCAAGAAACAAGGTAAAGAGTCATCCCAGAATAGCCAAAAGTGAGGCACCGAGGACGCTCCCCAGGGCCGTGAGAAACCCAGATTGCAGTCCCTGTTTCTCCTGCCCGACACGGCCAAGGGCAGGCAGGCACTGACAGGGAGCGGGGATGTCCTGCCTCTCCCCAGGCCTCCTGCAAAACACATCTTTATGGCACTTTCACGGAAAGCCCTCCCAGCTCCACCTCCCCAGCACACTCTAGAGCTTGAGGAAATGCTCTCTCCCTCTCTGGCCTGGGGAAACCTCATGTATTTCTCTCCTCTGCTCCCCAGTGTATCAGCCGAAGGATGATCCTGTCTCTTCCATTCTTGGGCAGATCAATTATTTAATATTTGTAAAGCACTTCAAAGATGAGAAACGTTAAGCATTGTTATTCCCCACATCAGGGCTTTTGTCTCATCTTTGTAAACTTCCTGGGGGAAAACAAGAACTTAAAAACTGTCTCCCAACACAAGAGGTGAGGAAGGTGCTGTGTCCAGCACAAGTCCAACACATTCAAACGCAGGCAGGATTGGCCCCTCTGCACCCAGAGTTAGATTAATATTTCCAAAATAATGGGAATAATCAAAGATATCTGATGGTGCTTGAAGCATGTTGCTGTCTTTTGCTTGGGAAGTGACATGCAAAGCAGCCCACAGCATCCAACATACTCACAGAGAGATGAAATTTTCTGCGCAAAAGCTGGCACATGATACAAAAGCAAGAAAAAAAGGAATGCTCCCCCAACATGCACCTTCCTCCTCCTCTCCAGCACCCTCCACGCACGCCAAAGGTTGGGGAAAACCACCTTACACTTCAAAAAGCACCTGTAAATATTCATGTGGTCTGTGTCACTTAACATCAGCACATTCATTTTCCCAGCTTGGCCCACAACCTGTTCACACGTTAAACTACTTAGAAAGCACTTTCTTTTCGCTGACAGTCTTTGAAGTAAAAATAAAATATAAATATTTGATTTTAATGGGCAGAACCACAAGCACAGTTCTTCTGGAATACTTGGAGTATTACACCAGAAAAATAATGAATTTTTAATTAGGCTTGAGATTCCCACCACTGCTTTCCCAGCTTGAGGCTGTCATTGCCCTCCTCCACTGCCCAGCTTTCGCTTTGGCCTCAGTGTCCCTCAACAAATAGGAAATAATCAGTCTTTGCCCATTTCACCATGTTAGAGCTCACGTTTGTGGAGTGTCTCAGCTGAAAGTATTTAAAACACACATAGAAGAACATCTCCGTGTCAGTGTGCAGGAACACACTCTTTCTTGGGGTGACAACCAGCTATAAACACAAATCACTCTATTTTTGTCATAAAAACTACTGAGAAGACGCAGAAGCACAACACACTGTAGATTCCTGGGCTCTATTTAAATATGACAAACTACAAACCTCTTTCTTTTAAATACTTCCCAGTGCCTTAAGCCTCCAGAAGAAGTGGCACTCCTTTGCTCAGTTTTACTCACCTATTCAATGCCATCCTCTTCATAATGTACTGACAAAATAACTATTTTTCAGAATGCCAAGTCCTTCCCTGGTTCTCCAAGTTGACAAAGGCAATCATTAATCTGGGCATCGTATTTAAAACCTGCACCTGCCTGCTATAGGAAATCCATGGTTGCTTCTTGATATGATAGATAATACCATGATTAGAGATAATTTCATTATGATAGATAGCGTTTCCAAGGCAGAGCCCCTGGCCAGAAAAATAAACTGTTTAGCAAAGCCCATTCTGTTCAGGAGTTCAGCTATTTGGGATTATGGTGTCGATGGGAAAAGCATCTCCTCCTGCTGGGAGCTCACATTTGCTGGATGTCACAGGACTGCTCATCCCAACAGGTTCCCAGCTAAGACAGAACCTTAGAGGGTGGCCCTTGGATTGGGGATGAGCATTGTGATAGAATCACAGAATGGTGTGGGCTGGAAGGGTCCTAAAGACCACCTAATTCCAACCTCAGTGCCATGGCAGGATTATATTTATGCATATATGTAACCCACAAAACTTGTACAGGATCATTTTATAACTAGACAAAGAGGGAAGAAAATACAAATACAAAAAGGCAGATTGTATTAGGAAAAGGTTATACATCTTTGTATAGGGGAGTAGTATATTCTGACTTCCTCATATCATTTATGTCTGCGCATATATATAGGAAGAAAAAAACATACGTACAAGAAGCAGATAACCTTTGAGATGAGATCTCATTTCCCAGGGGATCCAGGCAGTATTTTCAATAGCCTGGCATAACCCATGCCCAGATGACCAGGCACTTACTAGGGAGAGAAAATAAGAGGGTTTTTAGAAAGTTAAGTACTGTCCCTATGGCTGCACACCAGGCTCGTGCTCGCTCCCAGCCATGGCTGTTCTTCAGTGGGAGTTGTCACTCCGGTGCTAATAAAATGTGATGGTCTAATTGTATTAGCAATTTCCCATCATGTTATATTAATATGCATCATACTAGTATCCATTTTCACTAATGTGACATGAAAGGCAGTAATTTGATTACTTTTCCCTATGATTATGGGGAGGGAGCTTGGCTTTCTGGATGGGCCATACTCCAGGCAGCTGGAGCACTGAGCTCCTGGTCCTGTCCCTGTCCCCAGCATTCTGCTCTGCCTTCAGGAGGTCACCCCAGCTTTGGGTGTCTCACTGCCACAGTGCTAAATACCGAGTTCACAAAGTTTGGGGGAACCTTCAGTCAAAGCAGGCGTTGGACATGGGGAGGATGGGCTGGAGCATTGTCCATCCATCATGGTGTTTCCTTCTATTTTCATATTTTCCCAAACTCTTAAAGACCATCTCCATTAAAATGGATGGAAGTTGTCCTATGGGGAAGGCCTCACCTACAGCCTGACAATGCACATCAGTGATGCTCTCCCTGCTCACAAATTACGCCTTTTATAATACCTCTTCCCTCTTTCACGGACGAGCCTTTTGAAGCCTTTCCGCTACCACATTCCTTCTGCTGTGCTCCTTAAAGAGGCAAATATGGATGCTTATAATGCAGAGGAAATTTGTGTCCCAATGCCGAAGTTATTCTGCAGATTTCCCTCCTATTCCAACCTCAGGGTTGGTTTTCTTGCAGCCTTGAGCAAACACTACAGTACCAAGGTGCTGGGGCTACAACTATAAAATGGGAATAATAATTTTTTTTAATTCTTCTCATGTTCTGTGAGGTTTTTGTGTAGCAGAGACTGTTCCTTTCCACGGCTATTTGCTGCCACTAAGGTAACCTTGGCAGATCTGTGGTATAAAGGAGCAAACCAACATCCTCCCCATACCTGCAGCCTTCAGGAAAACCCCCCAAAATCATGATGCAGCCACCACTTATTTCCCTAATTAAAGAGCTGGTGGCACTGGGAATATTTCTTCAGGACCACTCACCAGAGCAGGTAAAGGAGGAGTGGGGCCCAGAGAAGGGAAGATGTGCCCCCAACCCCGAGCAGCCTCAAAGTGGCCAGAAACTCCTTGATGTGGCCACACACCTCATCCCCAGCAAGAACTTGTGTGTTAAATCATGCAACTTTGGATAGTCCCACGCCGCTGATTTGCTTCCCTGCCCAGAAGGATAGTCAAAACCCATCCAGCAGCTCTGCTTACTGCAGAACAATAAACCATGGGAGAGCACCATAAATCCTGGTAATGTGCTCCGAGGAAGGCAGCCACTCCGAGGTCAGAGCCGGAGCTTCTTGGGAATTTTCAGACAAAAGATTTTTCATCAGAAATTGCTGATTCACCGAAACTGAGGCTTTGCCATACAGCAAACCAATCTCGCTGCAGTTTTCATTAGGGGAGATCTCCCTGGCCCCGGACAGAATTAATGACCACAAGAAGAGAGGCAGAAATCTCCTCTGAAACAACCTGCAGCTTCCACCTGGCCCTCAAGGGACCCGTGCCAGCAGCATCCTACAAATCCCATGGGCCCATGCACACCAGCATAAGGCTGTCCCACACCTCCCTGGAGCAGCTGTGCCTCTGCTAAGAAACGAAATACCTATTTACCCTGGGAGAGGGATGCTCTGGACCAGAGATCTCTACGAGGATGAGAGCAACAAGCCAATTTCTTTAAAACAAACGCCTTCCCTGTCTTTCTCCTTCAAAAAAGTCCAAGCCCCACCAGTGATGGTGCACAAAGGTCAGTCCCCAAGCAGGGGTGGATTCCAGCTCCGAGCACCTTTCTGTGCTCAAAGGAGAGGGGAAAGAAGCAGCAGAGCCAAGAACCTCTCCCAGCTCCCGCTGGGCTATCGGTTGCTGCTGGAATAAATCAAAATCAGTTATGGGAAATGTAAAATTATCATTTGGAAATCACTCTCTCTGAATAATTCAGTCATTGACTTTCACATCAAACAACCATTCCAGCCACCCACACACGCAGTTCAGTCTCCTGCTTAGTTTTAAACTCTCTTTAATTATCGGCATTAACCTATCGCATCGCTATTTCATCCTTATCCCATGCCGGGGGAGGGGGTGGCCGTTTGATAAAGCACAGCAAACGGGAAGACTTTGAGCTGTCCTTCTGCTCCTCCTGCCCAGCCTCGTGGGGCAAGGACATCCCAGCCACAAGTGCACCCCCAGCATCTCTCAGAACTTTCCCATGGGGAGAGCAGCATGGAACCGCCGAACAGCTTCGGTCGGGAATGGCCCTGAACGATCACCTCAATTCCAGCCCTCCTGCCATGGGCAGGGATGTTTTTCACTAGACCAGGCTGCTCAAATCCCATCCAGCCTCGCCCTGAACACTTGCAGGGATGGGGGGGCAGCACACTTGTCCCAGTCCCATGACGGCGCAGCTCGGCAGGAGCTGCTGCTGCACATCTCCCCCAGCCCCAGATAAAGAGTTTCTCCAAACAACATCTGCTCTTCTTCATACCTGCACGGCATCCCAGAATGTCCAAGCATCTCCTTTCAGGCTGCATTTCTGGAAGCCTCTCATTAAGCAGCAAACCAGAGCAGCCTTGTGTCCTTGCCTTCTCTCGGGGTGTTAATCACATCCAGCAAGCAGGACCCCACCACATACCTGCCTCAATTAACATCCCTCATCCAGCTCCCCAAAACAGCCAGAAATACAAACACTATATCCAGAGCAAAAGTTATTCCTTTTTCCCTTAAAGTTCCTCATTCTCCCTGCACTTTGACAACACGTTTAAGTTAGTTTCACATTTTATTTGTCTACTGAGCTCCCAAAGTTGGGAAAATTAGTATTGTGAGTGTGGTTTGATTTAATTAGTAATTGGGGAAATAGGTCTGGCATGTTTCATGGAGGCTTGGGGAAATTGTCAATTAGCATTGTGTTAATTGGTGTCTGCTGTCCTTGCTTTTTAGTTTTTAACCCCTTTTACCTTGTTCCCACTTTTGCTATGTAAAAATCTGGCTGCTTATTATTCTTTAAGTAAAGGATTAATTGCTTGAATTCCTGCCTGTGCTGGGTGTCCTTTTTCCCCCCACGTGGTGGGATTTGTGCATCTCCTCCAGGCGCTGCTTTTGGACACCGGGGTGGAGTTGTGCCTTGACCTGGTGTCACCGTGCCCGGGGCCAGGATCTGTCCCCTGCCACCAGCGCCAGCCCATCTCCCCAGCTTTTCCTCCCACTGCTTCCTTGCCTTTCCCCTCTCTCATCCATGCCATTAATCACTCCCTCCTTCCAACGGGCACCAAAACAAAAATCTGAATAAAGGAAAGATGAGCTAAAAAGAGGGTGTTTGCCACAAAATTACAAAAATTGACACATGAAACACTAGCCAAGGAAAAGGAAGGATATTCCCTGTAAAAGCTCACACTGCACTCTTTAATTTGCCATACTGGATGTCCAGGAATAAGCCAGAGGTTTGCATATCTACCTGATGGGAATAATTAATTAATTGTTAATTGTTATTAATAACCGAGGTCCTGATCTTGCAGACAGGCATGCAGACACTTGGATTTAGGACATGCATTCACACGAGGGTAAGGCACTGGCAATCACTGCCAAGAGCGATGCTCCCTGAGCCTGAGAGCATTTTAAACACACACAAATTCCCGGTCCCACATGGAGCATCCCATGGCAGAGGGAGGAGAGCAGGATTTGTGAAGGCACAAGCACAACACCAAGCACAAGTGTTTCATTTCAGCACCTTGGCTGGAGCATCCCCATCCCTGCACAATTTTGGGTGCTCAGCCTGCTGAATTCCACCAGCCCAGGCCTGGCCCCCTATCCAGCTTCTCAGGCATGACTTTGGGAAGAGGCAGCAGCAATGCCCAGGGAGGGATGTTCCCAAGGAACTCCCTCCTTTGCTCCGCAATTTGGGGGGGAGAGAGTGAGATGATCAGGTTAAATCAGTTCAGTTTGCCTCAAAATCCACCTGGCAGTGGCCTCAATCTCAGGCTTCACATTTTTCCCAGCGATTTCCAGTCAGCCCTGCCCCTGGAGGCCAGGTGAGTATGGAGAGGGTGACCCAGTCTTGGAGCAGATATTTGGGAACCGATGATGCCCAGACTGACACAAACAGTGAAAAATTATCAAATCATGCAAGACATGGTCAACCAACAACAAGCAGCAGGACCCACAACCCTCAGCAAGAAAATCTGCAGAGCCACCAGTAAAAGATGCTGTTTCCCAGGGAAAACTGCTGCCAACCACAGCAATCCACCTGAGGAATGTAATAGGGGAATTGAAGGAGTCAGCACCATATTTGAGGGGGTAAATTCAACCAAGCCATGAGAAGGTTACGGGGGCTTTAAATGATATTTGCATAGAATTAGAAAGTAATAATTAAAGTAGTGAATCATTTGAAAGAAACTACACTAATACTGTCTCATGATAATTATCTCACCAGAATTTCAGAGGCTGAATTATTTTCTATTGGATTTACAATTAATTTTGTAAAAATAACAAATCCTCCCTAAGAGGGACCACGGTACTATAATGATAGCACTCAAAAGAGCCACGCAGGCATTAACCAAGTGATCTTCCCAACACTCCTGTAAAGGTAGGGAAGCACTGTTATCTCTCTTTGGGAAGCCTACAGATGAGGGAGTCGAGCTCTCCTTTTAACCAAAGCTGGGCAAACTTGTCCCAGCCATTTCAGAGATATTAATCACCTGGAGTACCCAGGACACACACTTCATCCAGTGCCTTGTTCGAGTCTATTCCAGCTCCTCGGTAAAGCAAAAATGAACATCTCTCTAAGAGCTGTGGCCATCAGTCCTCTCCTACCTTTAGGTGCACCTACCATTTCCATCCAGGAGCAGCTGCTGCCAGCCCTCCATCCCCAGCAGCACCTTGGGAAACAGGGCCCACTCAGACACACCTCGTGGGGGAGGATGACCACAGAGGACAAACAGGCAGGAGGATGGACCCAGCTCATTATAGGCTTCTCTCAACCACAGCTTCAAACAAAAGATGAGTCTTTCTAGTGGCTCAGGATGACATATCCCAAATTCAAGCATCTCCCTTCCAAGGCAGCGCACAGGATGGCAGCTGTTAGGGAACACCTCTGGTGATACAGGGAATATGCCACACACTCTCAAAGCATTGACCCTTGGGTTATTCTTGGGTAATGGCAGGGGTTTAGAAAGCTGAGCTGGTGGAGGGGATCACGGATGTGCTCATATATGTATTAATTAAAATTCCTGCACAGTTTTCTTCTGTTAATTATAGCTTAATTTGATTGCTTAATAGCTCTGGTTTTTGTAATGTTTAGCACCTGTTGTAAATTGCACAAGATAAATTGTCTTCTACCATCTATGCTGTTTACTCCTAAAAATTTTCATTTCCTTTTCAGCTCCTGGCTTTGGATTTGAGCCATTGGCTTTTCTCATCTTTGGCCTTTTCACCAAAGAAATCTCTCCTCTTTCTTTTTTTTTTTTTTTCCAGTGGGTTATTTAGCCACCAAACAGGGTTTCTGTTAAATACTTTCCCAAAAGCAAGGATTTCAAAAAATAATAATGGGCAAAGAGAAATATCCACACACCACAGAGCATGCAAATGCTGACCCATGGTATTATATAGACTTTCACTCCTGGGTCATCCTTCTTCACCGTGGTTGTTCCCTTCTCCTTTACCAAGGTGAGGGGGGGACTTTCATCCTTCCCTTACAGGATTATTAGACAGAAGTGGAGGCCCTGCATCATTAATTGATTTCTTCCATACATTGTGCTATGATACAATTTTTCAAGGCTGTGCATAATTGTGTTCCCTGTGCCACTGCTCTATGTTCTGTCCTTGTCATATTGTCATTGAAGGCTGATTCCACCCTCCGTAATTGGAGATGTTCTACTTTTGGACAAAGGTGTGGGGGCAGCTCAGGGGAACAGCGCTGACATTTACTTCATCAATTTATTTTTATTGTTCCTACATTTATTGCAGCTATAACAGGCCTTTAATAGTTATATCTCCTCCCTGTAGGGTATTCTGGTATTTGAAATTTTTTTAACTCATTTGTTCTCATAGATAACAGTAAAGTGCATTTCACGCTAACCTTTAGGTTTCAATCTTCTCTCTTTCTTTGGCTCCAAAGCAGTTGCAGCTTTAAACTTTTACTGCATTACCTGTCTAAAGGCCACCACCACCGAGTCCATTCTAGCACTGGAGTAACCACAAATTAGTGGTCCTGAAAATTTCAGGGAGGCGAGTCCTAAACCCTGAGTGCTGCTATTACCATAATTCAAACTTGGCCATCCTTTTAATAGAGGGGGGAGAAAAATACAGTAAATACTAGCATCAAGACTCCTTTTACAGTCTTCGGTCAAACAAGGGGTGATAATTGCATCTTTATGACTGGCACCATAACTGACTCTGCCACCTCCGAGCTCGTGCCCTTCAGCACCTGCAGAGGCAGCGAATGGGCTCAGGGCTCAGACAAAACTGTGCCTGCATTCCACAGGTTCCCCCGTGTCAACTTCCCAGGTGGACCTTCTCCTCTCTCTCCAGTTTTAGCACACTTGCTGCTCAAGCCACAGCTAAACAGCACCACAGAAAACAAATTCTTTCTGGTAATTTGCTCACGGATGGATTTCAGCAGGTGATTTTTGCTGTTCAGTGATGCCCCAGTCCAGAAGGACACGGATACAGAAGGAAAGTACACTTTGCTGTAAACACCGGAATCTACGCCACCACCACAGGGAATGTCAGTCTTTTGTCCTTTTTTAAAATAGAAGGCAAAACTATTTCTAGCCCCACCTACATGCCCAGCTCTCATTCATTGCACAGAGATGCTCTTCTTCCTCAAAGCCTCTTCTCTTAAAGACACTGCCATGAAACAGCCTGATTAAAGTGAATGGAGACATTTGGAGCAAAACTAGGCCAGGGAGATAAACTAGAAATGAGACAATAAAGGAGAGGGAGTAAGTACTTAAAACAGTGAAAAGCCCATGGATATTTAATGGTATTGTGTGACTTCAACGCTCACCCAACAAGGCCCACCAGAGGCAGCAGGATTGATCACCTGGCTCAACACTCAACCCAGAATGGCCCAAGAATACAACTCCTTGTCTTCCAGGGCTAATTTTGCAAGTTCTTTTGGCGCAATCTCTGACTTTTTCCATCCTCATTGTACATGCATCAATTTGGGTTCATGCACCCAAACATGAGAGGCCACAGCCTGGAGGAGTCACATTCGCTGGGGGCACAGAACCACTCTGGCCAGTCTCAAAAACGTAATCTATACTTGAGATATTGCAAATTTTTTCTTTACTAGAACAAAACCAAACAAAAAAACCCCCCCAAAAAACCCCAAAAATAAACAACCCCCCCAAAAAAAACCCCAAGAAAACAACCCCCCCCAAAAAAAAACATGTAGAAGAAATAAATAAGATTTTTTTTAAAATTCAAGTCTTCAGCCCTATCCTTCCCCTGTACTTCAATTTTGAGAGAAGTTTTCAGCCATATGTGATGACGACAGCCCTATGGCTTCCCCACATGAAGCGCCCTGGAAACAGAGCAGGACTCTCCTAGATGGACCATTGCTTTCCATTAATAGGACAAGGATTTTCTCTCACTGTGATTAAAACCAAGTCTGGAAGCAGCAAGCGTAATTTAAAGCACCAATTCGGTGTTATTGGTTGAAGCAATATTTGTGTATCTGTTTCTCAGGAACCTTAGTGACACTTATTTACCAAAAAACCACAAAGGAGGAAGGCAAAAGGGAGGAAGGAGCTTCAGGAGAGGCTTGCTCATAATTTTTAGACTTTGTGTCACCTGAACGCTCTCAGGAAGTCATAAAAAATGATTTCATGTGAAAAGGGAAGGAGGTTTTCCAAAAGCTTCTGAGAAATAGACTAAAGAAGTTACATTAAATTGCTGGCAGTGCAAGAGTTTATCCTTTCAAGGCAAAGCAAGTTTTCAAATATTCAGTTTGATAATTTGAATTCAGTTCGAGAACTAAGCAGAATTTAATTTTATTGATGGATGCACTTGCACTTTGAGCAAGTTTTTTTATGGTTTTTGGGGGGATTTTTTTGGTGGGTTTTTTGGGTTTTTTTTTTGTTTTGTTTTGAAACAGCAAACTACTTTCTGAATTTAGGCAAATCTTGCTAGATACTCAAGCAAAGCAAGAAATTGAGTGTGGAATTTTCAGGCACCAGAAGCACTGGGATCTTACAGCCATTCCCTGCAGAAGGTGATATGGAGAAGAGGTACACTGCAGTCCTCTTAACCATTCACTCACAAATAACAATAGTATTTTTTCAAAGTTTGGGCTTGTTTTTTTGTGTTGGTTTTGTTTTAAGTGCATCACAGGTCCTGTTCCTCCTGAACATCCCATTTTGCTGAGAAAGGTAACAAAACTCAGGGAGATGAAGAAGAAACTGAAAGCAAAGGCAATGGGTCACAGAAGGAGTCTGTAATGAAGAAAAATGTCCATTATAACCATACTGAATTTTGCTGTTACCCTTCATTTAAGGTTCTGTCCTAGCTTCCATCAGGATCCTCCCAGTATTGGGATTCCAAAGGATTTAAAATTAAACCACAAAAAAAATCTGCTGCCATTACACATTTGCCCCCTGCTCACAGGTAGGTCTGTGTTCACACTTCTAAAACTGACACTGATTTCAAGCTTTTATAAATTTATTTGGAGGAGATCTGAAAAAGCAACGCCAGAAGTTGAAGCAAGGCAAGTTTGCAATAGGTCACACACTTTTCTAAAGCAAAGTGTTCCAGCCTGGTAGGATTTTAATTCCGAGGCTTTTCTTGTGCGGAATGAGAGCAGCAATTGGTTTAAAACTACAGCTACAAAACCAAGATCCTTTGACGCTCGAGTGACCCAAAGCTTAGCACCTTGACTGGGCAGTATTCCTGCCCTCCAAACAGGAATTTCATAGGATCACAGAACGGTTTGCGTTAAAAAGGGCTTTAAAAGTCATCTAGTGCCAAACTGCTTGCCATGGGCAGGGACACCTTCCACAGGATGCTCCAAGCCCTGTCCAACCCAGTCTTGGTTTTTAGGATCGATCTCCATCAAAGATGCAGCAGATGCTTCTGCGCTTGAGTCTCCCCTCCTTACATCATCCTCACCACCACTCCTCTTGGAAGAAATTTTCCTTGACGCCAAATTTCTCCACAGTCTAAATTCAACCAAAGCCACTTGCACCAACCGAGGAAAAATTCAGCCGTTTGGTTAAAATCGAAGAGATTTCTAAAACACAGGATATTTCTGAACCTAAGTTGTTTTTTTCTTATTACTACCTCCTGTTTCCCTATTTTGTGGGTGAGCATTGCTTGGTTTTGACTTTGCAGACTTTGTTCCCCGCTATCTTTTTAACTTAGTTTCCTGTTTATCAGAAATTGTTAGGCTTCACTTTTTCAGCAACAACAACAAAAAAAACCACCCTCCTGATTAGTTTACCTGTAAAAACAGTGTTTACCTGTAAAAATGACAACATTGCTGCCCCACCACGTAGCAGTGTTGCGAAGCTCAATTAATGCTTGTGCAGTGCTTTGAAGATGACGCACCCCACAATTACTTAGGGTTTGTTTGGGGACTTTTTTGTTTTTCTGTCTGTAAGCCTTGCTGGACCATTTTTGCTCTAAACAGTACTCAGCAGCACACGACAGCTCGCGCTTCCACGGCAGATATCGAGAGCAATAAGGGCCTGGCTGCTGTTCCTGCAGGTTGGTTCCTCATCCCTGCCGCATCCTCTTTCTTGGAGAACTGAACCTGCAGAGCAAAATTTGTGGAAGCTGCTCCAAGCATGGGCTGTGCCCCTCGCACACCAGGGATAGCAGAGCTCAGCAAAGCTGGGCTTGGGAGCTATCCTCAGCAGCACCAGCTGTGCCGAGTTTCCCGTGCAGGAACAGCAGCCACGGCGCACATTTGGAGCTCGTACTGTTTAGGAACATCTCAGACCTGTCTTTCTCTTTTACCACACATCCCTTTCCTGCTTTTTTAAATTTATAATTTATTAAGGATTTCAGTTGATGGGGCACTCGCTACGCTGAGCTAGAACCTCCTCTGAAGCTGAAGCCCTTCCCAGTGGGCTCTGCAGAACTCCCCTTTGATTACCATACGATGAGTTTGTTCAGCTGATGGCCTTTCTTCTCTGAGATCCTCATTGTGTCTCCTGCCTCCTATGCAGTTCTTAAGAATTTAAATGAGCCATTTTATGTCTTTCTACAAGCAGAGACCAACAAACCCAGCCCCACCCTTCTGCTTTCACTTTTAGTGTGCCTAATAAAAGTAGTGTGAGGGTTGGGTGTTGGTTTGTTGTTTTTTCTTTTCTGGGGGTCGTGGCTAATGGAGAATTTTATGCTGTTTCTGACATTGTTTGCGGTGCCTCCCACCAGACTGTGTGCTCCTGAGGATTTGAAAGACAGTGACATAAATGTCAGGGAAATGCCTCTGCTGTGTCAGGTCTAATTAGACGTTTGTACTTGGGGGACAAACACCTTCCTCGTAAAATTCAAAGCTCAGCCTCACTCAGCACACGCTCAGAGAAGGCATCACAAACAGCACACCAAACAGACCTATCCAAACACAACATCATTTTTTTCCAGCATTTCAATTCAGCCCCCACAAGACGCACCTCCGTCCCCACTCCTGCCCCAAGAGACTTCCAACTCACCAAATAAAGTTGCCTTGCTGTGTTTTACCCGGCTGATTTCCAAAAACACAGAAAAATACAGACTTGGCAGGCTCATCCTGGGTCCCCTTACAGCACTACATGACTCGGACACATCTGACAATTCAAACAGTATGCAGATACATCAACTGCCCAAGACTTCACTTGGGCCTGAAGCCAGCAAGTACCAGCAGCCATCTCTCTGCTAGGTCAGGTTTATGGCAAACTATGAAGTCCTTTCCATGGACAAGTAGGTCATGGGATCATTAAGGCTGGAAAAGATCATCCAGGCCAACCATCAGCCCAGCACTGCCTAGTCCACCACTAAACCATGTCCTCAGGTGCTGTGCACACACACCTCTTGAACACTGCCAGGTTCCCTGGGCAACCTATTCCAACACTCCTTCAGCAAAGAAATTTTTCCTAATATCTAATAGATACTAGGAAAAGCCTCAGAAAGAGAGAGGTGCTGGGGAAGCCTCATCAAGGCATACAACTGCTCTAGAACGCAGCTTTGCCGAGTGCCTCCTGCTACGATCTACCTGCTCTGGCCATCGCTGTGTGAACATCCAATATCCCTCAGCACAAGAGGAGGGAGAAGCCTGCATTTGTATCTTCACACATCCCTGCATTTGTATGTTCACAGGTCCCTGCATTCATGTCTAGAAAAAAAATAAGGTTGTGAGTTGAGAAACTGAACTCTTAAAATAGTCTCATCTTGTTTTAACTTCCCCTCCTTTGTCCACCCAAATCTGAGAGAGCAGCTCCCTCTGTGGGTTTTCCTTCCCAGCTGTTTGTTTGCTGCCTGAAGGTGCACTGGGGAAGTGGAGGGGGCACCTGGCTGGCACCCAGCATCACTCATCGCCGCTCCCTCACAAGGCAGGGAGGAAGTTAAAGAGCGCTGCCATCACCACCCAAAGTCCAAAAGGTTTGTGCTCCCCTGCCCCTGAGGATAAAATCCAAGAAAACTTTCACTTTCTGGGTCCTTATTTGCACAGGTAGCTCGGTCAGCTGCACCCAAACTCTCCCACGACTGCAAGACTCAACTGCCCACGTGAAACCTCCATGCTCTTGGCAAGCACGAGTGAGGCACTGCAGAGTGAGAGCAGCTCTGAACAAACAGAACTAAGCAGTAAAATTATCTGCGATACAGCTGCAGAGCCGCGGTGCACACTGCTGCAAGTGGCTCTGTACAGCGGGACTCTTGCCTGGAAGAAATTAGGATTTAGTGAAAGAACTTATCACTCAGGTGATTACACGGAGAAAATCAGCAGCAGAGCAGTATCTCTCTGCCCTGCCTTGAAGAGCAGGTGAATCAAAGTGAAACACACACATTCAGTAAGCTTTACCATCCTGAAACCCCTGCCCCCGTAAAAATCACTTTCTGATCTTTAGGTCAGATTAAAATGGTCAAATCCCACGATCCATTCCTCGGAAGACTGACTTCTGAGGACACAGGAGATGGAAGCAAGCACCACTCTGCCCTTGGCATCAACAGCAGGTTCATGCTCCAGGTGCTGCCTTTCCACTTAGAAAGTGGAAATCAAGCCCCAGCCACACGGTAGAGTCGGTGTGCACGTGAAAGATTCCGGGCTCTGTTTCACAAGACGCAGCCCCAATCCTGGCTGTATTCCAGGGTGAATCCACTCCACCCACATGAGATGTCCTCTGCTGTCCTGACTGCATGTACCACCCTGTTCTTCCAGCCAGGAGAATGAGTGTTGGCCCTCCATCTGAAATCCCAAATCCATTTCCTTTGCCCTGCTGCTGCGGGGGGAGCCTGCAACCAAACCTGAGCTTTGTAATCGCCCTCTACCACTCCAGCAGACCCAAAGCCCCAGACCTGGCAGGGCAGGAGATTACACAGACACAGCTGTGCCTGCGTTGGGCAAGATCCTTTAGGATATGAGCACTGGGGATTAACATGTAGATCTGCTCCTGTGTTGCCCAAAAGCAACCGAGGTCTGCTATAAGGAAAAGCAAAGAAGTCCTCTGCAACACCAAAACCTTCAGCACTTTAAAAGACTCAGGAGAAAAAAAGGATGTAGATTCAAAAGCCAAGGGCCAGGACCACTTCTGTGCTTTGAAACTTTTAACCAAAATCCAAGGTTCCCGTTTCTGTTCCGACTACAATGAATTACCAGAGCCCAGCCACCCCGATCCCGCAATGGTCCGAGTGTTCCCAGCTTCCCCTCTCCTCCCTGCTTTGGATTGGTACCTCACATTACTCTGACCTCCGTGCCTGCAGTACGTGCGTGTCAAGGGAGGGATATCCCTCATCCAGCCTCATCCAGGAGGATGCACATCCACAGCTCCCGATGAGTGAGACGGGAACGTGCCCCGGGGGAGTTTGCAAGGAAGATGAGCCGTGTTGAGGCAGAGAGGTGTAGCTGGGGGAGGCACTGAGGAGAGCTGTCAAAAATGGATAGGAGTACTTAAACAACAATCTTCCCCCCAAGTGGAGAGGGCTTCTCCCACCGCTCGCTTTGAGCTTGCACCACGGGGTCCAGATGAGCTCCTACTTTGTTCCTTGCTTGTTTGAGGTGTTCATTTTCACAGAACTGATAATGTTTCCAAAACTACATTTAATGAACAGAAAGTGTTCGTTTGAAAGCCTGCTCTGTGGAAAGAGTGAGGCTGGTGGAGGGAAGGAAGTGACACAGGGCTTGCTGACCGGCGGGAGGCTGCTTTCAATCCCCCCTCGGAGAAACCCAGACGAGGTGTCAGAGCCAGCCAGAAGCCCACAGCCAGGCAAGGAGCTTCAGCTGCAAGAACTGACCCTTTTCTTTCCCCAAATCCTGACCTTCAGGCTGAGATGCCACCCATGCACATCCCTCCTGCTTATCTAAACACTTGAGGCAACCTAAAAAAGGTGTTCAGCAGTGGTTTTCTGCATTATTTTGGCCAAAGGATGCTCCTTCACAAGGACGTGGCAATCAAGCAGGTTGTGTCCTTTGGGATCAAGGATGAGGCAAGCTACGTATGCTGCTAAACCAGAGAACTGCTCCCCATGCCTAAACTTTGACTTTTCCACTGTCCTGACCCAGCACACAGGAGTTTTCCATCTCCTGGCCCACTGGAGAAAGGAGGAGGAGGGAAAAGGGAAAAAAAGGGGAGGGGAAAAAAGGCCATTTTTTTAACTGAAGGAAAAGCTATGCCAAGTCCTACAAGTACCGCCTGGCCGGGCGCCAGGAAATGTGTAAATTTTCGTGAGCTTGGGCTATTTTGCCAGAAGTCTGCAATGTGTCTGGACACGACTGGTTCCCCTTTGTCAGCCCCGGCCTGACCGACCAGGAAGTTTAAGAGAGAGAGGGGAAAAAAAAAAAAAGAGACAGGCAGACACATTTCCCCACCCCCAGTAACACAATGACTCTCCTGTAATACCTTTCATTTCTGTACCAACAACCGCAGTGGTCCCACACTTTGGGGTGGGAGGGGAGGGGGACCAGAGCTCTTTAATTCTTCTAAACCCAACTTTTTTTCCGTCCCGTGTTTGCTGATAACCTCCCAGCCACCCTCCCTGCTCCACGGTGGTTATTAGCTTGGCTTGTTGCTATAAATACCAGCGTTAACTCCTTGTATTGCCTGAGGACTCAGCTGGGAAGAAAAGGGGCACTTAGGCAACTTTTTCTTCTTTTACTTTTTCTCCAAAAAAAAAAAAAAAAAAAAAAAGAAAAAGAAAAAGAAAAAAAGCAGACTGAATTTCACGTAACACACATTTAATAGATTTACCCAGAGCTTGAAGTGAAGTGCTGGAGGTGTCAAACCTCTGCCCAGCCTTCCCTCCTGGCTTTGGCCTGGTGGGGGGGAAGTGCATTTAAACGCATTTAGGAAACACAGATTTCACTGGACTGAGCGAGCCAGGAGGACCTGACCCTGCTTGCAAAAAGATCTGCTGTCACGGCAAGGAAAAGGAGGAGGAGGAGGAGGGAAGGTCACGGAGGGGGCACGGGGAGGAAAGGGCAGGGTCCACTCACACCCTTCGCTCTGCCCCACTGACCACGCTGCTCTAGCCCAGCATCTCTCACAGCGTGGGGAGCGTTCAAGTCCATTTCACAGCTGGAGGACACACCTGCAGAGGCAGCCAAGTGTGGACAGGGGGAAGTTTTAAGAGTGAAAATGCTGCTGTTTCTCAGCCCGCAGACTCTGAGCCATCGCCCCGGTGAGACACTCAACTACCCGGGTCCGTGGGGCCCGAGCAGAAGGCGCAAGGTGCTCAGAGCAGGGCAGAAATCTCATCTCCAGCCAGGTGGTAACGGGTGAAAACCAAAGGGTTTCGATCCTCAGCACCCACGACTAACGTGAGGAGGATGATTAAAACTCCCCTGCCTCGGGGGGTTAATTCATCCGGCTCTGAGCCAGATGCCCTTAAGTATCAAACCCAAGATTCCTAGGATGGGTTTGGTTGAAAGGCACCTTAAAGATTATCTAGTTCTACACCCCCTTCATCTTCATCTAGACAGAGTTGCTTCAAATCCTCCCAGAAGGAAAAAAAAAAAAAAAAAAGTCCTCTATTTGAGACGGTCCAAAATTATCCTAGAAGTTTAGTTCCAATGATTTTTGATGCTTATAAAAAGGAGCTGTAATTATTTAGATAGCCATGTAGCCTTCTCATCCATTGACAGATGACTTAATCTAAATTAAAGAGGGAAGAAAAGCAGATGCTGGAAAAATACTGTGTGGCTCATGTTGAACCAAGTAAATTGATATCCAAGAACTTTTGTGTGTGCATACACATACACAGAGGGGAGGCTTTCCAGAAACGCCAGGAAGCCAAGAAACCTGTTCAGGACAGGAAAAGGGATGCAGAAAAACAAAGATGTCCAGGTGAACATATGAAAAGAATGGTACTGACAAATACTAGTCTGAAACCTTTTTTAAAAGTGTCCCACCCCAAGAACGAGGCAAAGTGTTCAAGGGACCTCAGTGGCATCAAAACTTATATCGAAATATTCACAGGGATGAGACACTCT
The DNA here is from genome assembly GCA_036785705.1 of Acanthornis magna. Taxonomy (NCBI): domain Eukaryota; kingdom Metazoa; phylum Chordata; class Aves; order Passeriformes; family Acanthizidae; genus Acanthornis; species Acanthornis magna. The sequence continues at coordinate 2,840,889 of JAWUZG010000005.1, read as the reverse complement.
TGAGCAAGTGCTCAAGTGAAAAGGTACAGATTTCTTATTTTTCAGGATCAAATGTGCTTGTCACTGCTTTCCATCAGCCCCCCCCCAGGTGAATATATTCAATTTAGTCAGAGAAATTAGACCCCGTGGCCATTAAAACCATCTTTCCCTATCCCCACTTGGTTCAGCAGCCAGACCAGAGACCCTTCCCTGCCTCAAAAGCTTTTTCAGCTCCTTCAAACCTCCTATGGCCAGACAACTGTGTTTATTCCACTTATCCAAATATTGCTTCATTTACTAGAACTGGGAAAACCTGAGATTACCCCAAAATCATCCTGGCTAAGAGCACGCAAGGCACCAGGTGCAGAAAACACAGGAACTGCAGCTTTCCTGCGGCAGTGGCTGTAATGGGGGCATCTCTTGTCACCAGCCCAGCCATTTCCATCTAGGATACTGCCAGGCTTTGGGATGAGGGGACACAGGCTGCTCTTCAGAGGCCAGGTAAAGTCTCAGGTAGATACAAAGGCTTGGCTCAAACAGGAATTAAAGCATTTGCACATAAGCTGCCACAGGTGAGGCTTGAGAGGTTTGTGAATGTGCCTGGATGTGCACCTCGTTATGTCCCACCATGAGTGGCTCCTGTTGTGCACACAGGTAAAAAGAATTAAGGTGTTTCACGGGAGAAGCAAGTCCCTCACAGAAGAGGGAGAAGGGAAAGTTGAAGACAAAAGGAATTCCTAGCTTTGCTCCCACGTTTTTCCTTCAACCCCAAAAGCCAGTGGTTTTCACATAAAGTTTTAGCAAATTAATTTCTTCCCTCACTTATGGAAACGTTTGTCTCCACAGGGAGGAGGAAAAAACAATTCCCAACCCTATCAACACAGTGTCTGCCCACAGCCACTGTTTCTGGTTGCTTCCTTGGGCTGGCCTGAATCAAAGCTGCCATTCATCCATGGCCCACTCCCGCACGAGACCTGGGCACACTGATCCGCCATATACTCGTCGGGAAGGACACCAAAATAAAGCAGATGCCATTAGCATTCAGAGCACACACCCACTTGCTAACCCCCCTTTCATAGCCTTGTGTATGCCTTGAATCAGAGGGCTAACGAGACAGAGTGCTATGAATAAACTCGGTATGAATAAAGTATGAATTCTCTGTATGAATAAGGTCTTGGAGTAAGTGTGCGAAAATCCAGTGCCACCCTGAAGCCTCCCGATACAGACAGGGATAAAGGCAGAACAAGAGTGGCCCAGCAGTGCATCTGCCACAGCTTGGGGTCCCTCCTGCCAAGGGCAGCCCACGGGCAGGGATTGTCCTGCCCAGCAAACGCACAAGAGGTGTTTGTGGCTTCCCATCTCAGCTCAGCTACTAAAAACTTCGTAACAAGCCCGGCCTAGATGAAATATCAAACTCTGTTCACCTCAGTAATTCCTCATGGGACCCACCCAGTTCTCCACAAGCCGTTACACTGTCTATCACTACTCATGAACTCTGTCCACTTCAGTATCATGGCAAAGTGGCCTTTCCCTCCATCTGTATTATTTATAATTCCTGAAAAGAAATATAAAATGCCCTGCGCCAACACTCAGTTGGTGTTCTCCTTGACTCCAACCTCCTTGACAGGCCAGGAACCTTGGAGCCATCCTTGACACTCAAGCTTTGTTTCCCTCCTGTCCCCCATGCCCATAAATCCACCTGTCACCACCTCTGGTTCACCAACAGAGCCCATCCTCACCTTGACCCCGCTGCTGCCAAAATCTCTATCCACACCATAATTACTTCCCATCTCGACTCTAGTAAATTCTTCCCTCCTCTTTCATTTTTACAGCCTTTCTAAAAGTGAGCAATCCAAATCCCTGCTCCTCTCCCCTCTCCAGGAGGTGCATTCACAGGAAAATAAGAGTGAAAACAAAATTAGAATAAAATATTAGAAATCAATTAATAAATAAATAAAGAAACCAAAGCCTGACATCAAAACCCAGACTGAGCAAGGATGACCATTGGCAGCCTGGTGTGACTCCAGAGGTACGAGGCAACAAGGCGAACCATGGCCAAAAAGCTTCCAAGGAAGATTAAAATGCGGAGCACAAGAGGATAAAACTTTTGGGAGCACACCTGGCTCCTTGGTGCTGCCCTAAGAATGGAAGCTCACAGAACGCACACAGAAAAAGCACAAAATGAATTTGATGACCAACAGTCCCCAAGAGAAACGGCAAAGGAGCCCAGCTATCAATTTTCACAGGTCAGCTCAGTGAGACGAGGACAGAAGGGAGGAGAGCACCAGTGACATCCCAGTGGGGTCCTGGGGCTCCCCATGGAGGCACCCCTGTCCTTTGCTCCCCAGCTCCTGAGGAGTGTGGAGTGATTAATTGCTCGTGCAGGAATCGATCCAGCTTTGCAAAAAACACAGGATTGCCATTTCTTTAGGAGGGGCCACCTGGAGAAGCTGAAATTCAGAGGATCTGAAGTAATTGTGTTTCTCTGTCTTTTCCTGGCATTTTTAGGTACTGATTAATGCAGAGCCCAGGGAAATCAATAACGTTAACCCTTAGGAAGTGTTTGCATTTATGTAGAGGATGCTGCATGCATGATGGGTTGGGGTTTGTCCTCTTCAACCACGATGGAAAGTTGGAGAGGTCTCCTAGTGCCACCCCTGCGGTTTTGGGGGATGTCCAGGGAGAGGAACTCACTTTTTTTCCCCCCCCCATGGCAACCCCTCCAGGGCTGCAGGAGGAGAAAACAAGTTTCAAAAATAAAAATAAAATAATAAAATAACGAGGTGAGAAATAAAACCAGAGGCATGTGAGGTTTTGGGGGGGCTCTCCAGGAGTGCCAAAAGCGCCGGTGGCACAAAGCGCCGCAGTCTGTCCCCGTCGCAGCATCTTTCACTCGGGCGCAGACAAATTGATTTGCAAAGGTTGAGGCTGGCAGCTCAGCCTGCTTTGCATAGCCAGCGCTCCCCGGCCACACAATAAAAAGTAGCCTGGCAAACAGAGGCACGCAGCGGGAACTGGCCGGTTCAAAGTCCAAACCCCACACCCCCTCACCCCAGTCTGGTTTGAAAGGTCACTGTGTGTCTGGGAAAATAGTCTCAGGATACGATCCTTTATTAAAGGTCACTATTTTTCAACGGCACTTAACACACACTTGCACACAAATTGAGGCTGGAAAAAAAAAAAAAGAGAGAGAGAGAGAAAAAAACCTGGGGGCTGCCTCGCATTGTACATTGTGCTCGCAAGATTTATGTCTTGTGGTCACCAGCAGTAAACACACACTGCTTCAGTATTAAAGTTCACATTAATCCACCCTTTTTTTTCCCCCCTCCCCTCCTCCTTTAAATCAGCCTCCCTCTTTGGAAGGCAAACAGTGGTGAGGCAGGACTTTAACTAATCACTTTTGTTTTCCCTCCCTGCTGTAGGGTTTACCTTCCCATGTGGTTTTTTCCCCCCTCTAATTTTGTTTGGATGCTGGCTTTGGTTTGATGCGTTGCTTAGAGGTTTTGGGCTGCTGACGGGAGCTTTTTGTTTTAACCCAAGGACCTCAACAACTCATCTCTATGGAATACATTATTACAAACATACTATTTACAACATAGAATAAATACAAAAATATACTATTAAATAGTTTTTAGTTGGGTTTTTTTCCCCGAGTTCTACAATCATATATCAGGATGAGATGTACAATGATTAAAAACAGAAAGCTTTTTTTCTCCCAAACATATCTGTATTATATTTTCTTATGCAAATGCATTAAAATAATAATTCCTATTTTACACACAAACTTCCCCATAATAAATATTTTTAGTCATTAAAAAAAATCTTTTGAAGCTGTGTTAAGAGGTGAACTGGTTTTAATGAAGATGCCAAATGAATTTCTAAAAGAACTAGAAAAATTAAAAAAGCCCACCCAGTAAATCTCACCTAGGAAGCAAAGAATACATTGCTTTGGATTTCCATTTTGATCCATAATAACATTTTCAACCTATTAAAAGCACCATAGGGTTTTTTTTTAGGGAAAAAGTTTGTAAAATTTCACTTGTAACTGTGAAAACATCCCAGGCTTATTACAACATCCCAAGACAAACAACAAAATATTTTTTTCCAGTATGGTAAGTGAAATTTAAATTATTTTGCATGGCCAGCACCCATATTTGTATAAATACTTTGATCCCTCTGTCTGATCGGGTTTCACCTTGCCAGGGTGGGAGTTGTTAAGGGTGAGCTCCTCTGCAGTGCCCTCGGAAGTGACCACTACCAAGCTCTCCATCAGGCTGGCATGAATCCAGCCGGACCCTAACTGGGGTGGCCAGGAAAAGTACCAAGTGGGGAGGTAAAGGGGAAATGAGAGAGAGGAGGTAGAAGTGAAACTCTGAGACAGATGAACCCAGGGGCTGGGTCTTAAAAAAAGAAAAAAATTAGAAAGTTATTTCCAAAGGTCACTAAACACAGTGGGTTTGGTCATCTTATAAATAGGGTTTTTTTAAAAGGGTTTATAGGGGTTTTTTTGGTGTGTATATATGACTAAAAATACACAGGGGTTCAGACTCAGAAGTCCCAGCTCTCATCTTTGGAGCAGCCCTGCTTCCCACAATCTCACTGACATCAAGGTGTTAATAAAGACAGGGAATCAGTGCAGTTATCTGCTCCTGCTTCCACAGTCCTCCTCCCAGGACTGGAGCAGGTGGGCTCAGGACCAACATTCCTACAGGACATGCCTCAGCACAATGTTTTGGGGGGGGTGCTTTAAACCCAAATTCTCTGGCACCATATATATGCCTTTGAAAGGGGTTAATGTGGCAGTGAAATTAAGAGGAAAATACCAGGGAGTGTCCAAATGTGCAGGAAAAAAACCAGGAGCTTTGTAACAGCATCCCCAAAATCAGCTTTTTAGCTTCAAAATAGACCCCATAAAATTGAAGGTGAGAGAAATAGCAATGAAGACCTTTCTGCCTGTGAGGGGGAGGGTTTTTTGGCAGGTTTTTTTAGTTGTTTTGTTTGAGGGTTTTATGTGGGTTGTTGCTGTTGTTTTGAATTGGTTTTTTAATTCGGTTTGCCACAAGAGTTAGGGCATGATCCCACCTTCTGAAAAGCCTGTTCCTAACTCCTAGGACATTTCCAAGCACAAAAAGAGTCCACAAGAGCACAGCATTGCTCAAGGTGCCTGAGCATCCCACACTGGAGAACTCTTATAGGTAAATCCATGTCCAGAGCCAGCCAAGAATCCCAGAAAAAGGTATTTGGAGCAGTAAAGGTGTTTCCTGGCAAACAAAAACCCCACCCACCACATTTTCTCCCCTCTTTCCCCCACCTGAGATCTGCCAGCACTGGCTGTGGGGGAAGGAGGGAGGATGCAACAAGGCCCCAAAGAATTCCTCCTGATTACTTGGTTGGATGAAGCCACTTTGGCATGAATTACAGAAGGAGCATCAGATTTAAAGGGTTTCTCCTTGAAATCCCCAAAATTCAGTCAGCATGCCTGAGTGGGAATCTCCTGGAGGGGGATGCACACGAGTTCTCATGGTCGTGAGCCCAGAACTTCAGAGTTGCAGTAGAATTTGACTCAAATGAAACTGTCTTGGGCAGATAGCACCTGAAAGTCCCCTCTTTATAGAGCAATATTGCTTTTAACAACAAGCAAGCTCCTTGCACCCAGGCCACTGAACCAGATGGTGCCTTTCTTGGGCACAGAACTCCGAGGAAATCCATAAACCCCCATTTACCATTTGCACGACACCCCCTACTTCTGCCAGCAGTTTGAAAAAAAATAAAATAAAAAAATTCCCATGTGACTCCAACCTGAATTTAGAAAGAAAATTTGGGAAGGGAGAGTGCCTTCCTCGTCTTAGTTGCGGCCCTGTGCTAAGAAAAAGGAACTGCTGAGTCCTGCTCTCTTCTGCTCCCATCCCACAGCAGGGCTGACCACAGCCCGAGGAGCCTTCCCACTCTGGAGCTGCTTTGGGGGGCTGGGTTGTTATTATCCAGCATAAAAATAATATAAAGTATCCTATGCTGCACTGAATTAAATCCTAAAAAGAAAAGTGCTTTTTGAATAAAAGATCCAACGACATCTTTTCACACGCTAAGAAAGGGATGTCCCTTTGGAGACCCTGAGCACGCTGGGATCTGCTTGCACTGGGAGTGGATCTGTCCACCTGCTAAAAAGGAATCCAGGGAGAGGAGATCAATGGAGAAATGACAGGTGGAGCAGCAACTTCTACCAAAAAAAAAAAAAAAAGTTGCTGTAAGGTCTCCCGCCGCATCCAGCCTCCCCAAAAAAAAAAAAAAACCCAAAAAACACAGGCAGCTACTAAACTGACCTGAAGTTATAACAAAGTCCTGTTATAAATAATTGAAAGCTTAAGGTTTTCCTTGCAAATCAAGCTGCTTCTGGGTTTACCAATTTCTGCCTACAAACTTACAAGTATTCATACTTTTGTGTTAGCTTTATTCAATAAAACAGATCCCTTTAAAAGGGCAGTAGCTATTCGCTGGCAAAGATCTGCAAGACCATCTCCAATACTCTATTGCTTTGCAGGATGGGGGAGAACTGTTGTCTAAGGGTGGTTTTCTTTCCTCTTTTGCCTCTTTTTCAACAATACATTTCCTTATGCCCTACTTGACTGAACACAAGATCTTGATGTGAAACATCAGAAGCCAATCTCTGCCAGAGAGACAGATACTATAAATGGCCAAAGGTCTGATTTGGCACCGAGCAAACCCTGAAATATTATTTTTAAATTGGCATCTATTTTCAGACATGCTTCTTACACTGCTGAAAGAGAATTAATGTCACGCTGTTGGTACGTTTTGCAAGCCTGAGCTCTGTGCCAGAGCCATCAAACTCTAAAGTTAATGCAAGTGTGAAGGAAATGAGCCCAGAGCCAGAGGTTCTGGTTTCTGGCAGGGAAACAAATAAATCTGCAGCGCAAATCTGTTCAAATCCTAACATCCACCTCCCTGAGCAGAAGATGCTGGGAGAGGCTGCAGTGACCCAGCTCATTCCCCGGCGTTCGGACCAGCAGCAGCTCTGTGCCCTGGCTTCTGCTGAGAAAACCCAACAAGAAAAACTGCATCTCTCTGAGAAACAGGGTGAGAACTGCCTGCCACAGTCCCTGCAGCACCAGGGACAATGCCATCCTCATCCAAGCGCTGGCTTTGTTCTGTTGTCTGAGATACAATGCTACAAACCCCAGTCCGAAAGTCAAAATCCACATTCCCGTTTTCTGAAGGCAGAATAACCTTCCCTACGAGCTAGCTTTTAGGGACAAGACAAACCTCTTACCACCCCCAGCAGAGTCATTAAACCCTTCATTAATCTGCCAAAAGCGACCGTTTGTGGCAAAAAGTTTTATGACCCGTGATCAGGCTGGGGAGGAGCACAGGAGAGGGATGCTCGATGGGTATGGAAAGAAGATCATTAATTGATTTTAATTTTCGGTCACTACTTCCGCAAGCTGGAGTTGAACTGGTGACCTCCAGCAAGAGCTTCAGCCCCCTGAGCCCCCTAGTTCCCCTCCATAAAGGCTCTTATTTTAACCAGCGTCTCCACACACGTCTCAGCCCTTCCTCTCCCTATCATTTCACATCCCAGCATTGACATATGGTTGAACCGATGTCCTTCCTCCACTTCCTTGCTCGTTGCTAAATGTCCAGTAGAATTGCACAAAAGCACCCGACAGGAAAGGTCAAGCTGAGTTTCATGCCTGAGGTCTGGGATTACATCAAATCCTCAACGTTCATCTGTCCTGAGCACCAGGCAATCACTTCCCAGTTTCAGTCTAGTCGTAGCCAAAGGAACAGAAGTGTTTTCACGTGGGTTTGCCCAACTCCTGCCTTGAAAAACCCCATCAGAACATTCCCACATCCCTGTGGGGAGGAGGCTAGATCTGTCCCCACCAGAGCTGCATGTGCATAGACCTACAGAACTGCCCCTGGCAAAATTAACACTTGCTAAAACTCTCTATTGCTCACACTTGCAGTTCACTACAATATTATCGACTAAAGAAATAAGCCTGGAAAAGCTTTGAACGTTTCCAAGCAGCTCCACGACTGCCTCCGATTCTGCAAACTTGGAATTGAAATCAACATTCAACAAACAAAACAGATTTTTTAAAAACACTCTCTTAACAAAGCACAAGCTTTTGATGAAAACGTTTAGGAGGAGATCTGACACAAAGGGATTTAATCAAAGTCCATGCTGTAATAGCACTCTAAACTTATTGATATGCTTAAGTGGCTCCTAAGTATTCCGCAAACATTAATGAGTTTATCTGTACAATCCTCTCATGGATTGAGCTATATCTCTGGGTTAAAACTCCAGATTAAAACTTCCAGATGTCACAAAGCCTCAACTAGAGCCAAGAATTAAGCCCACGTCTCCAACAAGGTAAGGTGGGCTGAGCTGAGCCAGAGACGAGACACTTCGATCCGCACCGCTTGACTTTTCCCCAGCTGAGACCTTGCCATGCCCACATTTACCTCATTGGCTAAGGACTCCACAAAATACTTCTCACTGCGATTCCAAAGCAGAAATATTAAGTAATATTGCACCAGCAACGCCCATTTCATCCCTGTACCTGCTTCCCCAGCCATCTCCAGAGGAGGTGTTCCCTCCCTGGCTCCCAAGGGCTCTGCACCTACAGCCCCAGATTTTAGCTCATCTGGACTGACTTCTCACAGGACCAATTAAAGTCTCTAAGGCCTTACCTGCATTTCACCAAAAATCTTTCCCTTAAAGTAGTTACTCACATGTTCCTGGGCCCAAAAGCACTGAGATGCAAAGGAATAAAAATTACTGCCTCATTTTTTGTTTCCATTAAAAATTAGGTTCTGTCCGTGGCTAAAGCTACCGTTATGGCTACACTTGATTAAAAGAGAATATAACTTAAGCAGGATTATCAGGGTTTATAATAATTAGTTCAATCTCCAATGCTGTGATCAAACCACATGGCTCACCAGCTTCTCCTTCAACACAGGCTGAGCCCAAATCCCATCTCTCCTGCCACTGGCAGAAGTTGTCTGAGCAAAGAAAGTACCACCAAATGCTGGAGAGGACAAAATTCAGCCTTGTAAGGAAAGGCTGTCACCCCTCTCCCAGTTCAGCTGCCTGGCAGAAAGGAGCACTTCCAGGAGCTGCAGTTTTGGGCAGAGTTCACACAGCCAAGACAGAAAAGGTCTCACATAGCAGTAGGGAAGAAGCAGCAACACATGGAAAACTTCATTTCTGCAACAGGTTTCCTTGCTAATTACTGGGAACGCAGGACATACAGCATCAAATCAAAATTATGGGACTAAAGGCTGATCCAGAAATACAAAACCAGTGTTAATGCAACTTTAAAGCTCCAGTGGACAAGCTTGAATAGCTTGCCAGACAAAGCAGGGACATCCAACCACTGAGGCAGATGCACAGGGTCTGTCAGAGAAGAAGGCCCTCCCTGAAACAAGGGTCTAGGGTCCCACCCCTCTGAAAGTTCCAGAACCATCCTCAGGGAAAAGTGCTGCCTACCCCCTGACCTGGGAGGGACATCACAAGGTTTAGTTTCACCACCATCTCCTCGTTATCAAAGCTTCACTGCAGCTTGAATGTCATTACAGGGACATCTAACAGCTCTACCTACAAACACCTTCCCCTTTAAGACTAGATAAAGTATGTAAGTATCCATCATTATTTTTAAAAATGAAATTAAATCCTACAGCTTTTAGGCCTGGCTAAGCTGGTCTTAAATGTGTAATATCTGAGAGGTGACCAGCCCTTAAAAGAAGGTGCTGTCTTCAATGAACAGGGAGATTGAACTAGATCTTTAAAGTCCCTTCCAACCCAAACCATTCTACAATTCTCTGAAATAACGATCCACAGCTTCCTGAAGAAGCCAGGGAGGGAAAAGCTGTGGCTACAAAGCAGCGCTAGGGCTGTTCTTCCCATGGCCAGGCGTTCCAAATCAGCTTCTGCGAACATGAATAGGCAGAAGTTGTTAGAAATGGTCAGTAGAGCATCACTTGTGGAGTGGCAGCAGATGCTTGTATCACTCAGGCGCTGAATGCAGGGATAGATGTATTGACAAGGTCTGGGCATCCCGCAGGTGGCAGCTGAAGAACCAAAGCCATGCATCACTTGAACTAAACAAACACTAAATAATTAAGATGCAGATTTTTATATTTGTTTTTTTAGTAGCTTACTACTAACCCTGGGCCAAATCCTGCTCTCAGTCACCTGAGACCTCAGGGCGAGGAGCCACATGACCCTGCACAGCAGGTTGCGAAAACACCAGGAATGCAAGGATGGGGAAAGCGCTAAGGAAAAATAAAGCCCTTACATCTTCCATGTAGAAAGACTGGATGGAAAATAGAAATAGAGATGGGCTTGTGAGATTGAGTGTTATTACTGAAACAATGGGTCTAATCCTGGAATGCGCTGAGCACACCTTGAACCTTTCCCAGCTCCTCCAGCTGGTGTTGACGCTGTCTGGAATCGAAGACGATGCATTTTGCACAAAGAGGAGACGCAGTTCAGGCTTGTCCAAGATTTTCCATTTTAAGCTCCCACCCCCCCCAAATGATAATTTGGTTTTCAATTAAAAAATTGAGAGTGAGGGAAATCTCAACCTTCCTCAAAAAGAAAGGGAGCAGGGACTCACATAGGGACTGCCCAAATGGGTCAGCTTTGACTTTTCTGTAAAAATTATGCAAAAATGTATTTAAGAGGTTGCTCTTATGCAACCTCCTTGCGGCCAGCTCTGGAGGCAATAAACTAACACGGGATCTGTTCTCTCAGACAACTAATACAGGCTGAGCTCTCACTTAAATCACTGGAAAGAGCTAGCCATGATTCATATGCTGTGGATACATTGGGAAACTCAAGGTGTTGACTTCCAGGGCTCTAGCAGGTGAACCCATTCCTAGCAAACAAACGACATTCCAGCTCAGGATATTCTATCATTCTATTGCTTTATTCAGCTGACATGGATCTACTGGCCAAGAGAAAAGCAACAGTGGGAAGAGGAGCCTGCAACATCTTTAGCCCTCTACAGACTGCAAGCGACGAAAAGCACAGCCTTGACTGACAGCATAGGTGAGGTCAGGCAGATCCCCAGTCCAGCTGGGAAGAGTTAAATGTTTTGCCTTTACTTTGGACAAAATTTGCCAAGACAATCTCCCAGAAACTTTTGAAATGAGAAATAGGCATTTAAAATATTAAGATCTCTCTCCCTTCCAGCCAAAGCCCACGGAAAAACCCCACAACTACATTTCATTCATGCTCTCCTTCCTGACACTGCAACAGCTGCTAAAATTAGGAGAGCTGTAGCTACAAAATCCACAAAGGAGTTAAGATCTCAGTTATAAGCTTCCCAACCCATTATCACCCATTGTGTGATAAACATCTTCCTAAGTAGGCACTCTCCTTTACCCTCAAGCACCTTCTTTAATTGTGTCTTCAGCTAAAAGCAAATCATCCTGCCTCTTAATATCAGGTTTGATTAAGTTAATCTTGATGTGATATCATGAAATAATATTTACTGCTCTCCAATAATTTATGTAAATAGCTTCCCCTTTCACCCCAGCCGCATGGGATGACAGGTGATTCAGTGCTGCTGCTCCCCGCACACATCTGTGGCCAAGGCGGGTGCTTCTGTAGGGCTCCTGATGGATCGAGCCAGCCTGGCAGTGAAACATATGGTCCATCATGACCATGGAGCCTACCTTCCTCTTTGGCCTCAAAAGCACCAGCCTGCTCCACAAATGAACAGTAGAATGTTTGCAGTTTTCCCCCCCAGCAAGTCTTTAAACAGGTATTGTTATCGTGTTTAGCGTTGCGTTTTGCTGCGAGTAAAGAAAACCCATCGCACACAGCAACATCCAGCTGCCACCAGCAGCTTCCAAGAGGCTGAGATAATGCTCCTTGCCGACTTGGGCTCAAACCAAGCTCACACCACACCACCACCACAGCCACCACCACTCCTCACAGATTTCAGAGCAGCCTGAAGCCGGTGCAGACAGCTGAGATAAGGAGGGAGATAGGAGGAACCACACGCGAGTAAATAACCACCTGCAATCACGGGTGACTTGCCAGGGAGGAAGCCCAAGCCAGACACAAACTACTCAAGGCCTCAGACAGATGACATGCTACAGCAAAAGGAGCTGGCCCAAAACCCACTCTGAGAAGCTGAGGTCTCCAGGGATGCTTGACCCCACCATGGCAGGGCACGTGCTTCCCTTTAAACAAGCTTCAGTATCCTCTGCACTCGGGGTGGGCCCTGGCTTCCAGAAACGTCCCTTGGAGACCTCGCTGTGAGCAGAAGAGACCTCCACCCAAACTGTGGGCTCATGTGGGGTCGTGATAACCCCATGAACAGACAGAGAGTGACCAGAGAGGAAAAGCAGAACAAGGGGTATTAAAGCAGCAGTGAAAGGTCACCTCTAAGGTGGCAGACCATGACACTTCTCAGGCTGTATTTAAGCTGCATTTACTATCCCTCAACATTTCCAGCCCTCTCCCTACCATGGGAACATCCCCTGCAGCACCAATCTCCCCATCTCCATGGCTCCAAGTGCAGAACCCAACTTTGCATGATTTTGAATAACATTTTGAATTATCATCAAGCCAGTAAGAACCACGAACACTTCCATCTGATCACAACTCTGAATATGCACTAGACTTTTCTTCCTTTGAGCTGCTTTTTCTGGGCATGCATTTACAAGATAGGGCACTTTGGAGCAGGCACCTATTGACTGGTGGGAGGCTTAAGAAATAAGCCAAAGGGATAGCAGTGTGTTTTTATTCCTCTTATTTCACCTACTATAGCTCATGTCTTTTGATTCCTTCTTTAAAGAGTGTTTAAGGCTTGTATAACATTGCTAAAAACCCCAAATCCTTTCTGCACATGAAGCACAATGCAGCTGCTGGAAAGGCACTTTCCCTCCTATTACCCCATTTCTTGTGGGAAGCACTTCCATGGCCGCTTGGAACTAAGAATTCCAATTAGTGTCCAGCACAGTGACGATTCGTGTGATCCTGAGGAAGAAAGTGAGAGGGGACAGCTGTCTCCTAGAAACTCGATTGAGATTACCCACTCATTAGTACCAGACCATCGAAACAGCCACCAGATGGTAACAACTTCCAGTCAGTAATGCGACATGTTTTGCAATCACCAAATCCCTTTGCAAAACACAGGGCAGGACCAATCTTATCACCTGAGCACTTGGGCAAACTGGTGGAAAGAGCTGGAGAAACTTGGCAGCAGCTCCAGGCAGGGTTTGTCCACACTTGCTCAGCCCGGCAGCGATGGCAGGGAGTCAGGTGAGTGTGAGTGGAGCTCTGTCGGATTTGGAATGCTCAGACTGCAGGGAGGACCATGGAGCAATTCTCATTCCTCGCCTCTCATGCTCTGCTTTCCTCCACAGCAGCAGGAGCTCAGCGATGCTTTATCTATTTACAAAATATTCTCAGGCCTATGGCTGGATTTTGGTCATTTCACGGTAAATCCAGAGCATCTCTGAACTTCTGTAACTTCCCCTGCACACCAATCTAGCCCTAGCCAAAAACCCATATAAGGAATTCCAGCTGCAGGGAAGATCTGGACTAGGAAAGGCAACATCCAGCTCATGCAGAGGTTTGCATAAAGCATGGTGGTCTGTCTTACTCCCAGCTCCAGAGTATTTCTCATCATTGTGAATTTCTCTCAGGCCATCTGCTTTAAAGTAAATATCCTCCCTTCCTGGTGATCACAAGCAAATTGAAGTGGATCACCTGAAAATTAATTGTTCAGAGCAAGTGTTGTCTCTATGAAGAGTCCAGTAATACTGAAACACCATTTAAACACTACTTGAAAATAAACAGAAGAGAAAGTTTCAGAGAAGCACCTGTGTCACATTTTTGTGGGTTTGGGGCTGTTATTTTCTCCCCTCTTTTTTTTGTCTAGGGCTAATTTCAGACTTTCTGCACCTCACCTGCACACTTTTGCAGGTTCTGACTTCTGATTTCATTGCAGAGGTGAAGCAACACCCAAAAAAAGCCAAGAGAAAGATTTTCCTCAACTTCATGGGGTTTTTAACCTCAGTGCACAGTCTTTATACAAATACAGAGAGCTGCTGTCACAGGACACAGCTATGAGAAGGCTCATAGGTCATCAGACCTTCAAGTCCACCCAAAAAGATCTCTTGGAGAAAGGCAGACATCCACTCTGAAAGGGATTGTCCCAAACTGAGCTGCAAGACATCAAGCTCAGATTGCCGCTGGGATGAATGCCAGATGTCCTCCAGCAAAGCCCAGGTCCCAGCTGTGGAACTCAAACAATGTCTCCTACCAGGCATGAAGAAATCGCTGATAATTTCTACCCTGAGATACAGGGAGAGGGTCCTTGCACTGCCCAGGAGAAAAGGGAAATGCCCTTGAGGTGGAAAGTGCTTCTAAAATATTTAAATTTTTCCAGAGTTCTCCTTCAAAAAGTTCCCGAGAGCAGAGACAATCCATGGAAAGCAGATAAAACTTTGTACACAGGGAGCCTTGAAATCACCAAACCCACGAAGACGCTGCAAAAGAACACGAACCTGTCAGTGAGTAGAGTCCCAGACTCGACTGATCCCCTCCCACCTGTACCTGGCTTTTAGCCTCACCCTTCAGAGCCAGGAGCTTTGGAGCACTGAAGCTCAGGCTGCATGTTGGGTCACACACACAGGGCTCCAGGAAGGTCTGATCCCAGCTCCCTGGGAGCACAGCAGGAGCCCCTCCGCTCTCCCTTGCGACACAAGCAGAGTTGCATCACTCCAGACCCCTGGCACGGCATTGCGTGCCAAACCTTCTTACAGCAGCACCTCAAGGCAAGGAAAACATCTCGGGTGCCTGTCCTAGGCACAGCGGTTGTGTGATTAGCACACAGCAAGGGTGCACACGTTGGACTCTGTGTTGGTGCGAGAGTGCCAGTGCTGGTGGTAGAAACTGCCCAGGCAGAGAAAACCCGAGGCAGGGTCAGGAAGAGCCCTGGGGAAGCGCAGGCCGTGCAGGCACCCAGCAGGGCCGGGATCTTGCTCCATAACTCGGGCTGTGGGTACCTCCGCATCCATTGCGACACTCGGCAGCTCTGCCAACGTGGCCCCGTGAAGCCTCGCACCTCCCGACTTTCACACAGCAACCGATTGCTCGGCAAGCCATAAACCTCCCAAAAAAAGCCATGGGGCTGCACAAAAGCCTTCTCCTAACAGATGATTTGCACCAGCCCTGCAGTCTCAGCAAGTGATACGCCGTCGTAAAACCCATTCTCATGCTATTACAAAACTCCTCACCAGCCCCAGCCGCTACCCTGCTCGGGTTTTATTTGCCACATTACCCGAGCAAGGAGGGTACGTTCCAGTTGCACAAAACGCAAACGGGGAGCCCTGGGCCATTTCACCACCCACTCGGTTAATTACACCTTCGACAGCCAGCGAAGGGCTGGGTGTAGAGGATCCAGACTCTCCCGTGCCTCGCAGAGACACGAAGACCATGAGGCACGTCCCACTAGCGCCCTGTACCGCGGGCTGGGCGAGACTCGACTCAGTTTTTACAGATTGGGTGTTCACGAGCCTTAAAGGAATTCCCTGGGCTTTTTCCCCACCTCCAAAACTCACATACACACACACACACACATACACAGGGACTGTGCTTTTTTTTGCATAGGTTACTCTGAAGCAGACTTGGCACGTGAAATTTTCAAGCTTGTGTTGTCAAAGAGCTGAATGTCAGGGAGGTGGAACTACATGGTCTTCAAGGTCCCTTCCAATCCAAACCATTCCACAATTCTGTGTGAGTTATTTCAATGAGAACCAGCCAGTTATAATCAGGTTTCTTGGTCTGAGCAGACATTCATCAAATTCCTCTTCTCTTTCCAGGATTCTTCCAAATGGAGTCTTTTTCTTTTCCAACCCTACTAGGCTTAAAGGCAAAAGCAGTGCCTGGCATAAGGAAAGAAAAATAAGCATTGGCCTGCTACAAACCTATATTTATGTCACTTCTAGGGTCCGGTTTCACTGACCAGTTCCCTTTCATTCAAGTCCTCCTTTTCCAAGTCATTGAGCTAATGATTGGGAGAGCAATCTCTGAAAACTTACGCTTTGTGTTTTCTGTACAGAAATCTCATTCTTAAGAAAGGCCAGCATGCCTGCACAATTTACCCATACTGTGAATGTGGAGGGCAGAGAAGAATTAAGAAAAATATAAACCCTCTAAATAAAGAGCAGCCTACTTGATTAGCTGCTAACTGAGAACTACATGGCTCTTACTACTGAAAATTTAATATCATGGGGGATACAGGCATACAAAAGCCCTTGTCAGCTTGGTCTTCTTTTTTTTTTTTAAATAGTAGTGCAGTTGCATTCCACATAGATTAACATTATACCCAAGGAAAGGAAAAGACAAGATGAAGTTATCCAGAACTTTTTGTCTTGGCTCCTTGCCATGACATGCTGAGGTTGTTGTGTGCTTGCTGCCACTGGGCTTGTCCTCTCTGGCAGAGGCTTGGGGAGTGGTGGGAAGAGATGATAGGAGAAAATGTTGTTGGCCACCCTAAGTCTATAATTGACTGACACAGGCACTTAGGGAGCGTTACTGCTCCAAGGGGAGCGTTCCCAGCAAATTGGGTTACTTGGAGTAACCCAAACCACAGGCTGCTCGCCATTCAGATTTCCCCATCCTCCTGAAGCTCCAGTAGACAAGGCCTCCAAACCAATGGGTTGTCCCATGCCACAGACACCCAAACTTGCCAGGTTTGGTGCAGCAGGAAAATTTGCCAGACAGACCCAGCATCACCCTAAATCATCAGGAAGGGTGGCTGCTGTGGATTCCCACCCTAAAACCCCAGGCTTTACCTTCTCATGCACCCTCACTGCCCCATGTGCTGCCTAACACCAGAAATTTTGGCTGATAGATCTCAGTTGACAACACACTTATTTCCTAGAATTGTAGATCAGCTTCTGAACCTTCATTTCTAGGAAAAAACCGAAGAAATAGTGAGGGGGGAGAAGGCCACAGTCTTATAGACATCAGTGGGACATTCTACTCCAGGAATTGGTGCCCCACAAAGACAAAACAGGCCAACTACTTGAAGGTCCCTCAAGCTTTATGCTTGATATGCTTTTATTCCAAATCCACCAGGAAATGTGACTTTTCCTGGGCTGGAAATAGGCACCACAGCCTTTGCCAAAACAATTTCCATCGATTTGTACAGGCAGGCTCCCAGCACTGAAGGCAACAGGTCCACAGTCCCCATTGCAGACCACCTCCATAGGTACTGAAGTCAAAGAAAGTTTTACCTTTATCAAGCAATTTTTAGGCTTTTCTTCATGAATTACTATTCAAATAACATGGGCCTACATGGGGCAAAATTTAGGGGTTTTATTGGTTGTCTAGAAACAGGCATTCAGGTACTAATTTCACCATCTAATATTCAGCTTATCTCTTCAAATTTAGGATTTGCCTCAAGTGAGATCAACACTCAAAATATTATTTCAGCTCAAGCATTCAGCTGAGCATGACCCAGTCTGAGCAGAGGGCTTGAAATACCTGACCTACCTTTATTCTGGATGTGTTAAAAATAATCTACAATAAGCATAAATCTGATGGAATGAATTCAGATTTCAATGTGAAATTTTATGAGGCTATTATTAAAAAAACAACAAATCTCTGAAGAACACTTCTCTCTTGGGGTAATTCCCTCAGCTCAGCACAGCACCAAGAAGAAGTAACTCATCGCAATTGAAGCTGGGACTCAACCACAACACCTTGAAACAGATCCAGATCTGTTCCCCCTCTTCTTGGGGGGTGAAAAAATATGGGGTTTTGCTCTGACCCAGCAGAGAAGAGGGGCAGAGGTAGTGCTCTGAGGTGGGGCTGCATCTCAGTCCCTGTGAGAAGGATGAGGTGTGGGAGTGCTCAGCCGCCGCGGAGCTGCCTCGTGGACCTCTGTGTGCACGCTCACACCACGCATTAAAACACAAAAGTAACACTTTCTCAGACCTCTGGATATTTTACTTCTTCTCAGTATCACTTACAGCTGCCATAAATCAAGCAGTCTCCCCCCCCCCCTTCCCTAATGTTTTATAAACTGCAGAAAGTTGGAGTATTTTTTGGCCCAACAGCCTACATACCCCATAATAAATGCCTCTCCTAATGTCGCTTTATTTTATCAATATTGCCAGACTTCTTAATGGGACTCTAAGCTCCTGACTAACAAAATATATTGTCTGTCATATTTTGTATTTACTTTTCCTGCAAGGAACAATGATGCTCTATCAGCACCAGCGCAGGGTAACAGAGGTCAGAGCCCATTAATTGGAAAAACACATGGTCTGACCAGCCAGTCCCAGACCCCATGGATAACCAGCACCCCCCCTCTCACAGCCGCCCTTTTTTGGGGTCGGGACATGGCCCTGCCAGAAGGGCTCCGGCAGGTGATGCCCTGTTGCTCCCAGGCGGGAAACAGCACCTAAAGGATATTTTACAGCGCGTTATGGATGAGTTTTGGGGGAAGGCGAAGAAACCCTCCAGCCAGGGTAGCGCAAGGTTGGCTTGCCTTCAGGAAAAGCCTGGTTGTATGCAGCAGCTGTGGTGCGAGTAGTACAACAAATTCACTTACTGAATGACAACAGCTTTATTGGCAAGCCAATTCAATTAAAGCCACTGCAACCAACAAAGTCGCAGGCAGCGCTCGCCGCATAACGAATATGGAATCATGCCTATGTTTCCCCAAGTGCCCTCAGCCCTCCCTGTCCCTCTGCATGAGAGGGAAAGGGATGAATGAATTAGGCTCAGATGATGGTAATTAATGGCTTGGCTGTCAGAGAGGCATTTTGTCGGCCCAGTGGTTGAAAGCTCCATATTAGAGATAAAGTCCCAGCACTGCTCAGACAGGGCAGCCCTCCTGCCGGCACGGTGGGGCAACGCTGGTCTGCATTGATCAGCCTGGCCTGCTATTGATAGGTAAATAATATGTTCATTTTTCATCTTCACAAAACACGTCCTTCGGGCTACGGTTACGGGAGTTCTGACATGAGCTTATTAAGAAAAAAGTATCCTTAATGCTGGGCTAAACACAAAACAAATATTCTTATAAAATATACATAAGAATTCATTTAAGCCTTCAGTAAAATAGATAAAACCTGGAATTTATTTTTTTCAGAACACTAAAACTTTGCTTTCTAAGGCAACATTTGAGACCTCCCCTACACGTGCATGCGTGAGACTGATCTTCCACCATCACTGAAATTACCCAG
Source organism: Acanthornis magna (assembly GCA_036785705.1). Lineage (NCBI taxonomy): Eukaryota > Metazoa > Chordata > Aves > Passeriformes > Acanthizidae > Acanthornis > Acanthornis magna. Next base: position 2,821,668 of record JAWUZG010000005.1, on the reverse strand, counting down.
GTTTCATTGTTTTCTGAACCATGACAAATATTTGAGTGGTGCTGCCCAGCTTACGTGGCACAGTATTGCTTTGCCCAAAATTTGAGTAAGAGAAGAAAATGAGCCTTAAGTCTCAAAATATTTTGCAAAATTTCTCTCATTAACTCAGTAATGAATAAGTTAAAAAAAAAAAAAAAAAAAAAAAAGAAAAAAGTAAGAAGAAGAAGGTACTGAAAGCTTCTGGGCAAACCCCTTGAAGCCACAGGGAGTTTTGGTGACACAGCAGTGGGGTCAGAGCAGACCCAACCCTGCACATCCACGGGCACACGGCAAGCCAGAGCACATGTCGCAAGCCAGCTTTGCTCCCTGCTGGTGGTACCCACCTCCACCCTGCCTGCATCCTCCTTGCTACAAAGGGCAGCCAGGCCTCGTTAATTCTAATTTTTCTTTCCATGGAAAGAAGAAACCCTTTAGGGAGGCCTTCCTGCTCTTCTTCCCTGCTCCTCACTTCCAAAATCCCAACACTAGCTTGACAGCCCCAAAACCCACATCCCTTTTTAACCTGGAGCAGAGGCAAATTGAATTCAAAGCAGTGACCAGGAAGCACAGGGTGCTGTGGGCCTTTCTTCAAGTTTTTTGTTATGAAATAAAATCTCTTTTCGGAGCACACCAATGTAATTGCCTGACTGCTTCTCGTGTCACAGTGACCAATACTTTCTGCGCCTCTGGGAATGTAAAACCGAAGAAAACATCACTCATTTGGACATTCATTATGTGACTCGTTATTGTACATTAAACATTTGTATCCCAAAAATAATGGTCTCGCTATTACCAGCCACAAGATTCCCACTTCTCCCTTCAGCTCAAAGATGAGGGCATTGCTGGAGCTCCAGAGGGGTGACACCCAACACTTAGGGTTGTGGAAAACATCCCTGCTTTGTTTGTGCCGCAGAAAAAGAGATGCCTTTTCATTTCCAGACAGCATTTCAATATTCATTAAGCAGCAGACTAATGGCACAATCCTTAATCGCTCAAACAAGGACTGATGAGTGCGGCTCCGGGTCTGCAGGAGTCAAGGATGATGCTTTAATGGATAAGCCTTTATCTTGCCATCCTGGCTGCTGGAGTTACTCAGAAGCTAAAGCCTAGTCCCCCATGCCACAGATGGAAGGGGAGAGGACGGAGCAGCCAAAATAATTTCTAGATCCCCTCATGTTTCCACCAGCTTCGCCCAGAGCCGCTGCTGGCCATGGCAGGATCACAATGGCTGAATCCCGGCTGTGGCAGCTGGGTGGATAGCGGGATGGACACCTAACAGTGCACAGCCACGCTGTCCCAGGGAGTGGCTCATTCATTCCCTGGGAGAGGCAATCCTGGAACAAGCTTGCAGGAGGCCGCAGTCGCCACCAGGCATTTCAAACCAGTCGGGCCAGTTGTGGGTGAGTTTGCCAAGAAACGCATAAAGCTGACCTTTGCTGGGGTTTCCAGAGGGGAGGAGGGAGGTTTGTAGGGGAGAGAGAACAGGACTGTGGTGTCCTCAAGTACAAAGTGATACAATCCTACCAAAGGACAGGGCGGGCCGTAAGGAGACATATCCTTGTGTCCCAAGAGACCTGGACTGAGCTCTACACCGTACAGACCCCTGGATAAGCTTCCCCAGTGCTTCTGTGAGGAGGAAAATGGATGAAAAGGTGTCCCCTGGGCTGAGTGTTCTGACTGGAGCCAAGCCCAGTCAGGGGAGGGAGAAGGCAGTAACAGGAGCTGCTCTGGCTTTAGTGCAGGACCAGCATCTCCTGCACCTTCCTTCAGCCACCACAGTCACAGGCAGCGCCAGCTGTGGGCATTTCCCAGCTCCAAACCGTCCTGCCCACCTCCCTTCAGCCCCATCCTGCGGGGGGGGGGGAGGCCATTTCAACAGCAAAGTCCAGCAATTCAACACAACCTGGTCTGCAGTCACCACATTTGCTTCTGCAGGATCCCTGCTACTTCCCCAAGGCAAAGAGGAATCAACCCGTGGTGTCATCCCTGACTCACCAGCGAGGGAAACACCAGGCATGGCACAAGGCTGCACATCAGAGAGGCTAAGGATTCCCTCCCTCTCAGCACTTACAAGAGACACCAATGTCCCCAAGCAATGTAGTTTCCCAATTATTGTTTAGTTTATCAACACTTAGGGACCACCAATGAAGTTCAAACTCCCAAGACAAACCTGCCAGAACCTTAAAATGTTCTGCCCACTGCAGCATTAAAATACAGCCTTTCCCAAAAACAGGAGTTTCAGGTACAAGAAAGAAAAAAAAAAATTTATTTCTGTCCAGAAAAAAGAGCAACACAACTTTTCACAATGAAGACCCCAGCACAGAGCATGCCTCCGGCTCCAGAGCTGCCTTCAAAACAGCACTGCACAACCTTGCACACTCGTAACACCCAAAATATTTCTCTTACACAGAGAAAGGACTCAGTGGAGCCCTCAGTGCCAGTGGGCAGAGAGGCTTTCCAAAAACCTCATGCCTAGCCCACACTAAGCTCTCCCCTCTGGCAAAAGTGGGAGGAGGACTGCGATATAACAGATAGAGCAGATGCCATTCCGTGGGCACGGGGAGATCCCTGGGAGATAGCACCAATCTGCAAAGAGCTGGAACCTGAGAGACAGGAGTGCTTTAAAGAGCAGCAGGTACAGCAATCACTCACCTGCCCCATGGAGAGCAGCTCCCTGGTGAAGGTCCCGTCCTTCCCCTCAGGAAAAATCCACGGCGGTCACGTAGATGAGGGGCTCCCTGAGGCCCAGCATGGCGCAGAAGTTCACAAAAGTCTCCATCCTCTGTGAGCTCATCCTCTCTTTTCTCCCAAAGCAGCACAGCTTTGCTCCCTGGGAGCCCACAATAACCTGGGACTTCTAAGGACCAGCCTTGCACAATCCCGGGGGAGTTCGAACCCGAAAATGTCCTTTTCTGAGCCAGGCAAACTGCAAATGGAGGCCGTGGGCAGTGCCCCTCAAGCCCAAGAAGCAAAGCCACCTCAGACAGATGGGGCTCCGGGAGGCACCAGCACCCACACAGGGCAGGAGGGTCCCAGAACATCCAGACAGCACCAAGGCAGACCCCAAAACTTGCTGCTAGCCGTACATCTCTGAGCTCCAGGGGACCCCCAGAGCATCCCGAGAGCACTGAGGCAAATGGCCAGCCGTGCTGTGAGCCATGCCTTTATGAGGAGCTGCAATCACCCAACGAGGAGCACCTGGGCAGGGCAGAGTGCCACACCTGTGGGCAGTCAGTGAGCTGACCGGGCCCTGTGGCCGCAGCTGAAGGCCATCCCCAGCCCTCAGGGATTTCTTAATACTGAAGGATGCAGCTTTGTCTCCTCCTCCCTTTCCATCCCTGTGCCCAGCTCTTAGCCAGCCTTGGATGGCTCCTGGTTCATCCCTGGAGCTGTCAGGTGAGCCTGTGACCTGCAGCCAGCTCTGCCCTCCCTCTGTCCCCCACGGGACAGTGAAGTCTCAGGAGGTGCTGAGATCACCCTAGGCTCATCCCCCATCACTGAGCAGCTTCAGTCTTGCTGCTGTTTTCCTAATGGAGGCAGCATGCTGCGTGCATCCCTTCTCCACAAGTTTCCCAGCTAAAATCACCCAGGAGTAGTTGTGGTTTGGGGGCGTGAACTCTCTTTTTCCTGCTGAAGGTAACTGCATTATCAGCACACAGATCCTTGTCTTCATGTCCAGCAGAAATTCTTGCAGAAAATCTTTGCAGAGCACCGACTTGAGTTAAGCAGTAGGGAGGACAGACTCCTTCAATCCAGAATTCAGAGATCCCCAACAATTAGTTTTTTTGAGCCACCAGCTCTGCTTTTTCTAATAAATGGGAAGCTGTGGTGTGTTAGGAACTCGCAGGAGTACCGAGGGGCAGCATGGCATCGCCACCTCTCCTCTTGTGCAACCACCAGGTTTCAACAGCACAAAATTTCGGTGAAAGGTCACCAAGGAGCCCTCAGTGCTCACCTCTAATTGAACAAGACCTGTCTTGACCTCAGTTAAGGGAAAAGGGACATCCCATGTTAGTCTGGGAGGCCTTTTCTTCACCCTCCCTGCTCATGAGTTTCTCCCCCTGCCCCTGTGCAGCCCATGGGCCCAGCACTTAATTGTATCCTCCAAATATCCTCTCTTCTTCTAAAAAAGGAAATACACAATATACATCTGCTTTAATCAGAGTTTAAGGGAATCTGGGACTCTGAAACTGTAGAAGGTATTAAAAGAGGCAGTACCAAACCAAAATTCCCTGGCCTTTTAGCAGCCCTGAAAAGAGATGGGGGCAAAAGAGCAGAAGGGAAAGCCATGCTGAGGAAAAGGTAATTTTTTCCCTCAAACTGCCAGACTGTCCCTTAACATAAAGCCTTAAGCAACGATGGTCAGGAGGGAGCAGCTCACCATGCTGGCTTTGGCTCACTCCCTGGCTTTGGCAGGGGCTGCTCGCCGAGAGCCCGATGGTTAACCACGGCAGGCTGAGCGTCCACAGGGCACAGCCAAAATACCCCAGTCATTAACTGCAGGTTAATCATATTTACTGCAGCTCTGTTGTTCCGAGATTCTCAGACAAAGGCTAAATTCAAGAAAACTTAAAAAGAAACAGATCTTCGGAGCTGATTTATTGTTAATGCAATTAGGATGAGGGAGAGAATCTAATTACCAAGGACTCTCACTTCTCCCCGCCGCAAGCTGATTTAAAGAGGAAGCTCTCAGTGTAGAAACTACTTTCTGGTTTACTTTACTTCTTAGCACAGCAGTTGTTGAAACAGCTTCAGTGTTTTCTCAGCTGCATTTTTGTGTCAATACTAAGAAAGGGATGAGATGATTCAGACCTGTCAGAGGAGAGGAAAAAAGGGGTAAAGAAAAAATTCTTGAAAGATTTTTCTGTGTGCTGCAAAGATACTCTGATTCTGGGATTTTTATGATTCCAAGTGTGGCGATAAGCACGTAAAAGTGATTCCCATCCCTTGTGTACCCCATGAGGAGGGAGGAAATGGGGGTGCACTGGGGGCTCATTGACCTCTTTGCAGAGCGGTTTTGGGGGTGGGTGGGGAGAAGAACAGGAAAAATGCTGAGCAGAGGACCAGGGTGGGATGCAGACGACCAATAAAAGTGCATCTCCAGCTGCCCAAACTCTTCCTTGCTCATCCATCGGGCAAAGGCAGGAGAGCTTGACACTGCTTGCAGCAAAACAAAACAGACAAAAACTCCAAACCTGCAACAAGACACCTTAAAAGCACTCCCACAGCCCTTTGCCAATCCACCTAAATCCTGACCTTGAAGGAAACACCCCACCTTGTCCCAGGCTCTGGCGAGTCATGCCGAAACCTGCCAGGCAGTGTGGGGAGAAGGGCCCCGGCCATGGGGGCTCCCGGTGGGAGGAGCAGCAAATCCCAGCAAAGATCATCCCCTTCCTGGCTGCACCTCCCTGTCCAAGGAGGACGCAGTTCTACCCTCTCACAGCAGTGCAAGGAGCAACATTAATTTTTTTTAAAATTAGGATCGAGTATTTCCAGGAGCCCCACTGATTTTTGAGGCTGCTCACTGATTCCGAGCCTTCCTCCTCAAATGCACCTCAATGCAACTCACTTTCTTCATTTAAAGAAGGAGAACATAGGGATGCCTGAAAGGAGGACTGAGCTGGCCCCAGTCTGCAGCAGCTCTGCTGCTCCAGCCCCAGGGCCAGGGGTTACTGGGGCAGGTGAAAAGTCAGGCCTTGCATCATGCTCGTGGCAAGGTGTAAGGGAGGTGTGAAGAGAAGCACCTCCGGAAAGACATCTGGCACCAAGCAGGACCTCTGCCACAGTCTTCCAAAAAACAAAAAATTATACCTGGGAAGATTCTCACTGTGTCTGGATGCACCCAGGAGCCCTCACCCAGCTGGTCCCCTGCAGGCAGCACAGGAATGGGAGGGAGCACCTGTACGAGGCAGCCACTTGCACTGCTGTAAATCAGTAATTCCTTATTTCCCAGCTCCTTATCCCCAACCACCTCAACACACGCAGGAGTATGTGTTCACCCAGCCCCACGGCAGCTCCCAAGGAGCTGCAGTCCAGCCACAGCAGGAGCCATCTCTGGAGGGATGGCAAGGCAGGTATTGGGCATCACTCCATCCTGGATAAACCCTCCCTGCAGCCTTCCCAGAGGAGTCCAGCTCCTGGGAGAGACCAGCCCTCCACCGGTGCTAATCCCTGGGCCTTTTAGGCGGTGCAGACATCAGCGTGCAAGGGGTGTGAGACACAAACACATCGCCTGCTCCCAAAAGCTAAAGACTTTCCAGGGACAAAACATGAGCACGAGCACGAAGGGACACTGGGCTTTCTGGTTGTTTTTATTTATTTTTTTCCTGAAGCAATGCGCCGTGTGATCTGAAACGCTCTTCCCAAGGGCTGCTAGAGCCACGCACGGGCGCAGACCTGCGTTTAATCTCCTGGGGAGGCTTTATGATCATTTTCCCAACTCGCTCACCGGCTTTGTTTCCCTACACATCGCCCCTTATCTCCGCCCGGCTGCCGGAGAGCCACTCCAGGATGCAGAAGCTGCTCCCCTCCACTCCGCAATTGCCAACCGCAAGGAAGGCCATCCTTCCCCATTTCACGGCTCCGGAGCTGCGGAACCACAACCGCCTTCCCGGCGGCTCCGTGGCGGCCGCTATCGCCACCGGAGCGGGAGGATTTCCCCTGTGCAGATGTTCATCCCTGCCGCCCACGCCGTGGTTTCGCAGGGACAACCTGGGGGACCTGATAAAGCAGCCGGGTCCGAAGGATTTATGAGGCTCCTGCTCCTAAATGGACAGGAAAGGGAGGTTTAGGGGGTGCGAGGCGAGCTGGAAATGGCGTGGAAAAGTTATCCCTGGGGTTTGTCCATGGGATTTTTATTGTTGTGATGTTTACCCTTCACCTCCCTGCAAAGTTCGCTTTGTAAATGAAGAGTGAAGTTCTCATCACTCCACAGCCAAGCGATTTTTGGCCAGGCGTGTCAACGTGATGCTCCTATGTGGATGCTATGTGGAGGAGGTGGGGGAAAAACACTACTAAAACACCTCTTTTTATAGATCTGTGGATCAGGGTATGCCCTGCTATATCGGAAAAGGTTGTCTGTTGTTGTTTTGGGGGGGGTTTAATAGGTGTTTAATACTCTCTGCTACAAGGGCTGAGCCCTCTCAGTGTGCCTGGCCAGCAAAGCCCCATAAATATTCCCAGCCTGACTCACCTATGGCTCCACACAGCTGCCCAGGTGGACCACTAGCCCTGTTAGCTGCTGAATTTATGATTCTTAAACAAAATAAAAGGGTATACAGGATTTCTTTTCTTTTTTTTTTTTCTTTTTTTTTTTTTCAAAAAATCCCTCAAACAAGGAGTCTGTTTCTCAGGGCCCAGCCAGCCCCATGCCTGACACAAGCATTGCCCAGCACTATTTCACGGTCTTTGCTGGCTGGGGGCACCATTTCTGCTTTAAAAAGCAGAAGTATTCCTTGTAAACGGTGCTTTGGAAATAAATAAGGATTTGATCATCAGAAAGAGGATAAGGAGGCAGCCTTGGGATGAGAAACAAATTTCAAAGCACAGCAGAGACCCTGTGCAAGCTCAGCCTTTGGGGTCCAGCTGGAGACCAGGGTTTTCCTCAGCAGATTAACCTTGGGAAAACCCTGTTATTCCATGCCCTGAACCCCAGGCAGCAGCTGGGGTGGGGGAACAGAGCCTGACCCCAAAGTCAAGCTGCAGGGCCCCCATCCCATCCCAGTTTCATGCTCACGGCTGGAGAGGTGCTCCACTATGCCACAAAATAAATAAAATCCCCACGTTTCAAATGAACGTATTTACCTGATCTCACTATTTTACTCAGCCCGTGACCTCTGCACATCATCTAGGAGACAAGTATAATGCCCCTCTGAAAAGCAATCTTCCAGGAAAGGGTTTTTTGTTTTATTTTCTGCATTTAAAGACAATTCCAGGCTCCGGATGGCTCCAGTTTGCAGGCGGCTGAACCGGCCCTTTTGTCTTTGAGGATGTGAAATGAGGGTACCACATTTTCTGTGCTTTTTTGAACAAGTCCTGACCTTCCAACCCTAAAGCTGGATGGAGAGTGGGCCTGGCATTCAGAGGCTCTCTTTTTCATTTGTCCCAGCTGTCCCCACCTTGCGTGTGAAGTCCTTCTCCTGGCTTGAGACTTTAACCTCCAGCATGTGACAAACAGCAAGGACAGAGACAAGGGCAGCGATTACACCATCTTCCAATTTCAGAAGGGAGGGAAAAAATAACTTTAAAAGGCTCCAGGAAACCAGAAAGGGCCAGGAAAACCAAACTCAGCAGATAAGGTTAAGCCTCAAATCACTCCCATTGTGAAGAAGTGCCACAAGCAAAGCGCCCAAAATCTCATGGTCCCTTTGCCTCTGAACGTTTTCTGTAACCACCAGCCCAGGAGGAGATGCAGCACCAAGGGCACAGAGTGGGCTGTCCAGAAAATCCAAAGCACAGCACAGATGGGGCATCAGCCCAGAGCTTCTCCTCGAGCCACAGGAGCTGAGATGCACAGGGACCCGGCCAGCTGCTGTGGGGATGAAACCCTTAAAACACACCCCACGGCAGGTTCTGAGCCTGTTTTACACCACTGAAACGCCACTGCAACGCTGCTGGCTTTAACCATGGGCTCCCCATCCAAATCCAGTGCAAACACATCCTCTCGTGCCCCCCCACAAGCATCGGCTCCTTCCTCCCACACCCAAACCACCGCTCAGCATCCTCAACTCTGCCTTCAGCAGCTCCTTCATGGCCTGACTTAACTTTCTTCTTTTTTAAGTACACAGCACAAAAAACCACACACAGGCCAACTTCAGAGATATTCCCACTAGAAAAATTAAATACTCATAATGCTTTTTTAAAGTGAATTGGGCCCCTTAATTTGCATCTTATAATAAGGATGTTATCGTACTGGTTTATGGCTCAGCTCTTTAGTTTCTATCTCTCAGGGGCTAGATTTCCCCTCATGAGTTCAATAGATGTCTGTGAACTAATGTAATTTTTTAAAAGGCTTTTCTTCTGTATTAACATTACAACCTTTATGAGTTAAAGGTTCTCCTTGCTGGAGCAGAGGGTGTGCTGGAATTCCAGAGCCTGGCTCTGTACTTTCCAGAGAGGATTCTGCAGCCTGGGGTTAATCCTGGGCAGAGGGTGGGAACCTTCCTCACCTCCCCACACCGAGCCTGGCTCTCCAGTGTGCTCCAGCTCTTACATTTAGCTTAATTATAAAACATTGTCACTCGAATATTAAAATAATGTTTAATACACAGAAGGGAATAAGGCAGTCTGGAAAAATGCATAATTTCCCTTCACCTGCCCTGCTCCTCGCATGCAATGAGCTCTCTTCTTTTCCTCTCTTTCTCCTGTCTCCCACAGCAATGCTGGGAATACACTTCTGAGAGCTTTTAAAAAGCATTTAAAAGCCGGGGAGGCTTCCCCCATCCCTGCACCTTCCAGGAGTGCCCATCCCCTGATCTGCTCATCCTCGGGAGGCAGAACAAGGCCAGGGTGGGATTTGTCCTCCTGTCGCCTTCCAGCCCCACACCTGAACAGCAGCACCCGGGTCTTCAGGAGAGGGAAAACAGCAACAACTTGCCTAAATCCCAGAGGACGTTTTTAAACTTGCCCGAATTAGGGCCCAGGGGCGGATGCTCGGCATTTCCAAACAGCCGGGCTCCGAAAGTGCTCAAACACGCCGCGAGCAGGAGCGATGTCGAAAATGCCAGCCCCTGCTTTAATGTACCCCGGGATCATTCATCACCTCCACACCTTATTTTATATTGCCAGGCTCTGCTTTAAATAAGCTCTTTTTTTTTTTTCCCCTCCCCTTTAATCACTACAGCTGCAGAAGGTGCTGTCTCTTTAGCAGGGGAGAGAGAGAGAAGAGGGAAAAAAAAGTAGGAAAAACAGCTAAAGGGGGATTTCAGGCAACAAAAAAAGCCAACTGGAGCAGCCAGGTGCAGAGCAGCTCCCAAAGGGATGCTCCTCCCCAAAGCCTCCAAATGGAAAAGCCAAAGCCCAGGGGAACATGCCAGGCAGGCAGCAGGGAAAAGGTCTGTTGGAAGGAGAACATAAAAAAATAAGTTTTATTCATAGAGGAATGAGGGGTGCAGGGGGGTTTTGGGGATGGCGGTGCAGGCAGGGACCACACTGCCCACCAGTGCGGGGTTTCATGGACACAAGCCACGGAACAAGGGCTGCCAGAGGACACCCTCAGCCCGCAGGGAAAGGGGACTGGAGTGTCAGAGCCAGCGGGCTCTGCTCACCGACGGAGAGCCACAGGGAGAGGTCAGGGAAAAGACAGGCACTCAAAGAGAAAAGAGGTTTATTTAGGGCTCCATCCCCTGCCCCCTCCCTGCCCAGAATGTCCTGGGTTTCCAAGGGCATGGCTGTATAGAGTGACCTGGCATCCCCACAGGCACGACGAGCACTGATACAGACACTCAAGAAGCAAATTCAAAGCCCCGTTTTCTGCTGCCTGCGGGTGTCTGTCACAGGAGGATCCTGGCCACCACCACCTTCACCCAACCTCTCATGCACAGGCCCAGAGAAACCCGAGGGAAAGGGTTAAGGAGCCTGTGAATGCTGTGCCTGTGCACTCAGCACCTGGAGTGGCTGCGCTCACAACTGGGAACCATTAAAGGTTTAGCATGAGCTGGTGCAGGTGCTGGAGCTTTTGGCCGCGGGCTCTTTGATGCTCTGGCCTTGGCAAGCTCTGGGGATCATCTGCCAGACCCCAGGGACAAGAGGCCACCCTCGGCCAAGGGGACCCTGCCACTGGGGCCAGGCCCTCATCAGCTCTGTGGGGTTGGGCAGGGGCTCTTACTGCTCCATCTAAACCTCCTCATGGAGGAAAAACTCCTGCCCAAGCCTTTTGGGGGGGGGGCGGGTTAAACTCAGCCATACCATGCTGGGGGAGGAGGGGAGGTCCATAGGTACCACCTTCTTCATGCCATTTAAATTAGGATGTTGCAAACCGTGAAAATAACTTGAAAGGCAGTAGCCCCATTTTATTAATAGCAAGTGTTTATTAGCCTCCTTGATTTACAGTACGTTTCTGAAAGTCATCAGTCCATCACATTCTTCAGCACAGGGGCTGAGGTGTTTTTCTTGGTCAACACAATATGGAATATAGATCCGAATATGAGAAGCCAAATACAACCTTCATTTTGCATGCACATATCCCACCGACGGGAGGCCCGTAAATGAGTCCTGTATAGCCCTTAGACACATGCAGACATTGGGGGAGAGGTGGGAGCTTCTATACATCACCACTGGAAACCCGGAGGGTCATGGAAATCGCCAGGGAAGAGCCATCAGGGCGGGATCAACCTTGGAAAGTGTCGCGGCGCACACACCCCGGCCACCAAAAAAAAGGTGGGAATCCACCTCATCTGGGTTTTGATAGGAGAAACCACCTGTCCATCCATCCATCCATCCATCCATCCATCCATCCCCCTCACTGCAGAATTCGATGCTCACACAGCACAGGCACCTCCACCCACCTGTTACCGTCCCTAATCCCAGATTTTCCCCCTCCTCCCACCCTCTCGGTGGGGTTTTGCCTGCCCAGCCCGCAGCACTCTGCCCGTGGCCACGGAACTGCAGCCGAGCCGGCATTCCCAGGGATCACATCGTGCTCATTACAGGAGGCCAGGCGAAATTAAATTGGGGCCCACTGGTTCTGCCATCTGAACTTCATCACTGCTAAAGACGCAATAAAAGTAATAGCAACAACGAACAAGCCTCTACCACATGTGTAACTCTATCCAGTAAGATTAAGGAGTAAGAGCCATATTTGGGGTTTTTTGTTGTTGTTCTCCCCCCTGCAACTCCATCTTTCCTTGGGAATAATTGATTACTTGGACCCCTGTAGAAGATGAATGCTAAGAGGGTGATTTTTGTGGGGAGAGAATTGGGATGGAGGGACAACAATGTTTGACTTGTAGCAGATACAACACACAACCGAATGATGCCTGAAATGGGAAAACCGGGTGGGAGGAGAAGCAGAGAGTAAGAAAAGAAGGAAATGAGGCATCAGTCTCATTTTGGGGGGCTGGGTGAATTCATCTCACTGCTCATTAAGAACTCACAGTGGTGTCAGGTGAAACACCACAGCAGAGCAGGGAGCCCTGGAACAGCAGCGATGTTCAGCAGGTCCTCCCCCTCCCTGCCAAAAATCCACAGGGAAAGGCTCACCCCAGGTCTCACCAGCACCCAGACAGCTCAAACACACACGAGGAGGGAGATGCAAACCCAAAGTAAAGGCTAAAGGTGGTAAAATAACATCCAACAGCCCAAGGAGGGTGGAGCTTTCCTCCACCTTCCCCCAGAGCCCACGGCTGTGCTGCCACTCACCAACACCGCGATGCTCCCCAGACTGCTGGGGTCCCACACCCACTTAATGGGACCCAGCACAAACCAAAACACAGGGAGTTTGGGAGTTTTGCTTGGAAAATCACTCACAAAATCTGTTTTCAGATCCCTTCTGGGTAGAGGTCCCTCATCTTGTGAAAGTCCACAGCTCAGGTGCATCACGAATCCAAAATAATACATTATTTTGAAAGCAAAATTTAAGCTAGACTTCACAAAAGGCTTGACCTCGGCTGCATTTTAGTGTCAGGAAAAGTCTTCTTAGAAATCGAACACAGCACAGTCAGATCATCTCCAAGTCTGAAAGCAGCTTTTAAAACCCAAAACCTCAAAGCTAAGCTAGGTGATTCCCAGGAATCTTGTTCATCTCAACCCCCTGGACTGGGAAGAACATTTATCTTTTGTTTATTAACTACTCCAAAACTTTAGGAGCTTAGTTTTTTTAATAAAGACCAACTATACTTAATTTCCAATTTGGATATGCAGACCAACACCCGGAGAAGATGCTAAAATACAAAACCCCTGGGAATAGTGCCCCTCTTGCACCAAAACCAGAGCAACATCCAGCTTTGAGGCTAACAGGTTCCCAGCCCTCCCCTCACAGGAAACTGTGGACTCTTGTTAATTGGCAGAAACTCATTAAGCTGCTGGTGATCCCAAGCACAGACACAGCGAAGGGACTCAGCCAAGTCCTCAGACAGAGGGCCCTAATGACACCCTTAGTTAAAGCACACAGCCCCCTCAGGTCAGCCAGGGCAGTGGAAACCCTTGGGAATCGCCACCAGGCCTTGTGCTGAGGCTGTCCTGGTGCTGTGCAAAAGGCTGGAGCAGGAACAGGGCTGGCAGCCAGGGAGAGGAGCCCCAGGGCTCACCAGGGGCTCTCAGCACAGACATCGCCCCTGTTCGCAACCTTAAGGCAACACGAGTTCTGAAGATGTTACGAAGTCCTAAGAGTTGGGGGAAAGTTTAACACCTGTATTAAAAAATAGACAATTTTAAAGACTCACTGCATCTTCAGCACTTCAGGTATCGCTTCTGGGCTTGGCAGAACACATTCAGCCATCCCCACTCTGTTATTTCCTGCTTTTCCTGGGAGGAACCCCTGCCCTCACACTGCCTGCTGAAGGACAGACAAGCCACAGAAAGCAGATCCCATCACACTTGTTCCACCAGGCAGAGCAGCAAAAGCAGAACCAGCTACCCCAGAAGACATCCGTGAACTGCATTTGGGCTGTACTCACTCAAAGTAAGGGTGAGACACTCCCAGAAGGAGCCAGCTCACTGAAACCCTTTAAAAAGACACTTTCCAGCTGCCCTGAGCCAGGCCTGCTGTAGATATGGACCAGGTGAGTCCTGATTTGCAATCTGGAGGAGAGCGCAGAGCAGCCCCAGTGCAATAAATAACCCCATGGGCCCTGATCTGACACAGCTGCCTGGAGCAGAGATCCCCAGGGCAGCAGCCAATGGAGCTGCTAACTCCCCAACACTGGTGCACTCACAATCAGTGGGGTGCTTCATCCAACAGGATTCACCCTTCCAAGGCTCAAAACACCCTTAGGAGCAGACACAGAGCTGGCAGCACAGGCTGGGTTAGGAAGAACCTTTAAAAACATCCCCTAATGATAAAAAAAGCTGAGGCTGTGCGTAGACTTTTGGCTAGTTTGCCCTCAAAGACCAAATCACATCAGAAGCAGCAGCAATAACTCTGTGTCCATCTGCACTGAGTCCTCCAGGCCCCCAGGGTGGCACCCCTTGGCGATGCTATGGCTGCCCACCCCAGCCAAATTTTAAGGTACCAAAGTGTCTGTGCTTGTGCTGTGCCCAGGCCACCACGAGAACCCGCAGCCCGGGGTCTTAAAAAACAAGAGAGCAACCCCCAACCCATGGAAAAGGCAACATCGTTTTCCCTACGGCTGTGTCACCAGGAGAGAGTCACCCCAAGTGAGGGTCTCAGATTGTAAGGAAGGAGATGAACAAAACAGAAGTGAGACTGAAGTTAACACACAAAAGCAATAAACCCGCTGGCCCTTTCCCCACGACTCAGCTCCATCCCACTGATCCTGGCAGCCCGACAGGGCCAGCCAGCCACTCCACTCGCTACCCAGCTGGCTTCTTTCACCAAATAAGGTCCATTCCCCCTCGTCAGCACAAGGCACGAGCAGCTACAGCCTATCAATCCCATCCGAGACAGCACAAAGCTCACACATAACCCATCTTCCGTTCGCCAAAGCGCCGGGGCCCCAAACCAGGAGACTCCTTGGGTGGGTGCTCAGCGCCGAGCAAGGGCCGAGCGTCGCTGGCAGGCAGGAGTGCTCGGGCCCCTGGTGCAAAGTCTGGGAAACAGCGGGACAACAACCTGGCAGCAGCTCTCCCAGCCGAGGGCAGGGCTCTGCACCCCTGCTCTGACAACATCTCCACAGCACAGCTATCGCTCCTCCCAGAACCAGCGCTGGCCTCGCTTCTCCTCACACAGACATGAGCAGACATCACGGATCCCACCAGCCCCAAAAGTAAGTGGTTTAACAGCAGAAATGCAACACGACAGCTGGCATTCACCGAGGGGTGGGCGATGGACGAGAGCTGGGAGAGCCCTCTTTCAGCATCACCAAAGGCCGGGGGGGCTCAGCACTGCTCAGGTGCCCTAAGCCCGACTCTTGTCCTAGCTCTGGGGGAAAGGTCTGTCCGCCGGGGCCGTGCAGCCCCTCGTGCCAACGCCATCCCCAGTGAAAACGCAGCACTTGCTTTTCTGCAGCCGGTATGGGAACACAAAGTCACACCAGCCGTCTGGCCCTTGTTAGCATTAAAAATTAAAGACAGAGCAAACAAAACCTAAAGCTCCAACATTTATTATGGCAATTTCCCACCCACCCACAGACCTACACTGTGTTTTGCTTTATTTTTAATTCATCACATCAGATGTGCCTCCCAAGGAATGGCACATTGCGGGGATAACCAACAGGCCGGGTTGTCCACAAGAGCAAGACAGTCTTTTCCATGGGGAAAGGAGCCAGTCAAAGCCACCGTTAAGCCCTTGACCTTGGTGGGTGGGTTTGCTTTTTCTCATTTGTCTGTTTGTTTTTAGAAAATGAAAAAAGAAACAAATGAACAAAAAAAAAAAAAAACCCAAAAAACAAACAAACAAAAAAAAACCCAAAAAACCCAACCCCAAAGTGTTGTACTCTATTACAAAATATAAATACGATAGTCTTGCAGGCAGGAGGAGCCCGGGGAGCGCTGCCTTCGGCGGGTGACTCCTCAGGCTCTCCCAGGGATGCGGCGAGCCAGCAGGACAGAGGCCACCTCCGGACGCCAAGATGCCGCCGGCCGCTCGCCCCAGCTTCACCTCCTTTCAGAATTTAAGTGCTCTTGAACTTCCATCCGAAAACTGCCAGACATCCGGGGCTCCCTGGGCGCTGCGCCAGCTGGGGGGGTACGCCGAACCTACAGAGAGCATGGGGACAGAGGAGAGAACAGGTGTGACACGGCCCACGGTGTGAGTCATTCCCTTACCCTACTTTTCTTTTTGTCTCTAACAACTAGGACACCCAACTGCCACGAAGGGACACAGCAGGACAGAGCCCTTCCTCCTCTCGGGCCACACTCTCGCATCGGCATCCTCGGCACCACGCGGGAACCACAGGGATCATTTAGGAAGAAAATCCTCTGGACTTTACTGAGACACCCGGGCAAAGACCAAGCCAGCCTGCCTCGCAAACCTCCTCCTATTCCTTCCCAAAACCTCGTGGCCTTCCCCCAGGCGCCAGAGGCCCTCGTAAAGCCATCGGTACAGTCCACACGGCACACGGCAGGTGGGGCACGGAGGGCTTTCCCCAACTCCCGGCACGGTGGATATGGCAGGGCACGGAAGCGCACACCGCAGCGGCAAAGCTCAAAGCTGCACAGCCCCAGCCCACGCCCAGCAAAGCCATCGACTCCAGCAGCACGGCATGGATGGGGCACGGGGACAGCAATCGCTCCTAAGCCCCTGCTCCAGGTCCATCACCCAGCACCGCGCTAGCACACGACAGGCTAAGGGCTACACTGGTGGCAAGGCTGGCACATCATCAACACACCCCTCAAAATGCACCCTGGCAGCCCAACAGGGGACTGGTTTCTGTGGAATTTACCTCATTTAATACTTAACGGAGTGGTTAAAGGCTTACTACACATGAGCTGCCGTCAGGACTCAGGAACCAGCTCCCTCCTAGGTCAGATCTTCACTGGGTGTTAACTGAGGAGTGTCTCCTCTGAAGTGAAGAGCACGCACCCCATTTCCCCCTGGGGAGGGCTTGCTCCTGCTGCTGTCTGAGCCCAAGAGTTTCCAGGCTAATGTTAAAGCTGACTCAGACTTCCAAAGCAGCCAAGAGCAGCGCAGCCATCCCGGCCACAAGCACAACAGCACTGCAAAGCTCAAGTCCTGCCAAGGGGCACAAAACCTCGGGGTTCCCCCCCGCCTCCTGCTCCTCCTGCATCCCTGTGGCTCGTTGGAAAACAGCAGCCAAGCATCTGGGCTCGAGGAGCAGCATCTCTTCAGCAGCTCTGGCAAAGAGCCCTCCGGGCAGTATCACTCTCCTAGTCAATACTAAAATTTGTCCATGCATCCACCAAAAGTGGGTTTCAACCTTTATTGGAGGAAAAAAGAGAAGGGGGGATCTTAAAGAGCAGCTGGTATCTCTTTTCTGTTTTGTACAGACTCTGCACTTAGGTAAACCCCGAAATTGTATCTCATCAGATACACCACAGCCTCCTGAATGTCAAGCAAAGACATGGTATCACTTATTCCTGTATTATCTCAGCCCTTGGAAACATAATAAATACGAAACATCTGTAGTCTAAATTCTGGATACTGTTTCAGCGCCTTCATTACATTAATCATTCAATTTGGAGGAGATTAGACACTAAAGGCAAAGGGGCCTACGCCATAAAACCGTGTTCCTCCTCAACAGTTGACAGGGTTTGAGCTTTAAACAATAGAGACACTGTTACTCAAATATCACATATTCCTAGAGACACCATCTTTTTGCACAGAAACACGGACATTCTGTTCAGGGGTGTGCAAGTCTCGCGTGCACGGGATGCCGAAGCAGCTTGAGAGCACGTGGTGGGGCCTGGGACATCCATGCCCCAACACCACAAACTTCACCGGGTGCATCACACAACTAACTTAGTGCCCCTGGCAGAAAAACACCACATTCACGAATATCTGCTTTGGTGTTGGGGTGACAGCGCGTTGTCATTCGCAAGCTATGCTCTCGCCAGCCTGTGTTCAGACAATTCCTCCTACAGCAGGAGCTGCTTCTCCCACAGCTCCTTCCTCCAAACCACCGCCCCTGCCCTGTGTGCCACACAGCACCCACTGGGCTCATTTATCTCTGGGAAACCTGGAAAATTTAGCTTTGGGACACCTGTGAATCACACACATCACTGTGCCAATTAATAAAGAGGTAAATCGTGCACTTTCCACTGGTTAATCTTGTTGCAGCACATGGAGCCCAGTCTACCTAGTGATGCCTGTGTATGGAATATATGCAGATGCCTGTCTGTATGTGATTATTTCCTAAGTAAAATGCAGGAAGGGAAAGGCAGTGGGACGATGACCGCCGCGGTATGGACACAGGCTAGAGTGCCCGCTCTGAAAGACAGCCAGCCTACACTTGTCCCCCGGCACAGCTAACCCGAGTCCTCCAGAACACATCTCCTCCGTGGTCTCAACAACCAGCAATAAAAACAGGGACCGGACTGCGTACAGGTATTTCGTGGCACGGGATCAAAAGGCGTGTCATGGAGGCACTGCAAAGCGCATCCCTGCCGACACCGGCCCTCGGGGGAACAGCCTGTGTCCATCCCTGTCGCCCTGAGCTCCCCACACAGGGGCTGGACTCTGCCTCCCCTGCGCTGTGCTAGGGATCCCTGTGGCACAACTCCGGCTCCAGCCAGCGGGCACCAGCCTGCCAAGGGAAGCACGGCTCGGGGCGCTGCCGGCACCTTTCCAGCCCTCCTGCATGCTCATCCCACCAGCCCAGCCAACACCATCCTCACGCCTCCTCTCCCAGGATTAAAATAGAGCTTTATTACATTCTTTTCTAATCTCTTTAAGGAAAGGAATAATTATTTTTCTTTAGATAGGTATTCCTGTCTTTTTTTTTTTTAAATTCCAAACCTCCCCTTCAGAAGGCGCCGGGCAAAATACAGGCAACAAACGATGCCATCACAAGAAGACGACAGAACAACTGGAAGGTTTTACAGAAATCAAAAAAAAAAAGGAAAAGAAAAAAAAAGTATTAAATCCATTACACTAGGAACAGCAAGAGACAATATCACAGCGGTACGTGCTTTAATAAAGTAAAGAGATGCTGCAACATGCAGTATTTGTCAAACTGACAACATATACAGACCCCTAAGGGGGGGACAGGGGGGACCTCAACTCCAGATTTTAGAGACAATGCACAGAAACCTGCAATTCCCACCAAAACAAAAAAAAAAATCAAAGCCCGGGGAGGAAAGAGGGGAGCTCCCAGCTCCAGCCAAGAGCAGGGCTGGGAGCTCTGGGCTGGGGTCAGCACAATCCCGGAGCCACGGCGGGAGACCTCAGCCCCCCAAGAGAAATCAGCTCCTGCCCACGCGCCCGCGTGCGCCAGTGGCTGATTTCACCCCCCATCCCCAAAAGCGGCTGGGGATGGGGGAGTCCCAGGGGGCTGCAGAGCTGTGGGTTTGCTCACCTCTTCTGCCCCAGATCTGCCACACGGGGAGGGAAGTCCCTGCCGCAGACCGAGTGAAG